>JAUMHA010408756.1:11371-39068 GCA_032359765.1 Saxidomus gigantea | reverse complement strand
CACGGTTGAGTGACTTTAGGCACCGGTTTGAGTGACAAGTGACCAAGATAGTCTTCTGACCGGTTTTCATAATTCTAAGCCAAGCATTAAAACAAAATTGCATATATTGTTACCCTGCGTTTCTTTATCCTGTCAGTATACAATCATGACAGTTAGTTGTAAGGTAAGCAAGAGCAGATATCTATGTAAAATATTTTATTTTACTTAAAAATTCCTAGTTAAAGTATTGTGTGCATTTGCACTGTCATGTATATATATCATTAACCTTTCAAAGTATTATTTAGAACTTTGCTGTAGAGTTCATTTGTATCAATCAATAATGTTGGCTTGTCTTAATATTATGCTACTTACGGCCCCTGTTTACACTTTGAAAAAATACACTGAATCTTGTTTTTCCTTTTCTGCAAAAAAGTTTTGTTTTATTGGAAAGCACCGAGAGACGTCGAGCGCGCTGTCCTACTGGCAGCTCTTGTTAATTATGTTATGTGATATTGAAGTGTGTTAAATTGTTTGAGGTTGCTGTAATAAATAATTTGACTAATTAATTCTGATAGCTGTTTTATGATTTAAGGAGGTGCAGGTGTCTAAGGGTTTAATGAATATTACAAAAGAAAATCTGTCGTTTTTAAGAGTGTTGTTTATTCAACCAGCGTTTTAGGCGAGGAAAAGATTAGTGATTACAAGTTTTTTTATTTAGTATAACACGGATGCGAGTGTGATTTTATTTACGTTTTCCACATGCTTGCTTTGGCTACCAGCATCTTAATTAAATTCTGTTTTATCATAGTTAGTAATTGCAAAATTAAAGAAAGGTCAGTGTTATACAGAACCTTCGCTTAACTGTAAGTTGATTAAAGCTTACGCCTATTCACAAGTTCATTCTCCGGAAATTATGACGATAATATCTAAATTAATTACACGTATCTCAAATATTCGCACAGGATGTCTTAACGCCTTCATACATTTTACAGCCTTTCATGGTGAAATGCCTCTAAACGAAGACAATAAACATGAAAATGTTATGAACTGTTGTGTCATTGTGAGGGCCCAGTCTCAAATTTGTAACATTTGTACATTGACTGCCCGTATTGATATTGTGTTAACGTAGTTTTACCTTTACGTAGATATTTGCAATAAGGCCGGTTTGAAACGAAATGCATAAATTAAGTAAAAAAGATAACGGTTCTTGAGAAATAAATTTATATGAACATACATATACAAGTACTTGACCGTTGGTCCATTGGCAGAAGCTGATTTTTCATCCAGTCTTTATTTACAGCAAACTACAGTTTTACACATTTTAACATACGTGATAGTAAGGTAATAGCATATTCTTTTCTGCTTTCTTCAGGTGTGTGCGTTTTTGTTTTTGCACAGTTTAGAATTTGCAAAAATAGCAAAACAAGACGGTTAGTTACCTGAACAGTTTAAAAGTTATGCTAAAACCAAAGGCACTTTATGCATCGATGCGTATATATTATCTACTCATTATGCTGCCAAAAGCACAATACCACCCCGTACTTTATATATCTTAGCTGAATATATATATATCTTTGGTAAGATTCTGAATACATACTCGTACATAAATGTCCACTTCTTCACAGGATTCACTATACATTTAGTCACTTTCAAGTGACGGAATATCTCAAACTTTTCTAAATGACAAATGAACGATGAAGTTGTATCTTCACGAGCAGACGGAAATTTATTACCAAATACCAATGGTTGAAATAAAAATTTAAAATAAACCACGAGGTAAGAAAACTTGCGAAATTCCATTTACTTTAGATTGAAACAAAATAAAATGAAAACCGTTAACAATTCAACGTGCATGTTTTATTAGGAAAATAATATTTCACAATTTTGTTTTATGAAAACTAATGTCTGACTTTCACTGATATAATCCATTCATTGCCGAAATAGACAGTTGTTTGGCGAAGAACCTGAAATGAAAATGGAAATGAGTATGTACATGAACAATGTCAGTTAAAACAAAACTAGATACGTTCTCTACCTAATGAACGTAAATGTTGTATATTATTTATCATTCTGTAGTATGCGAATATATTGCTAGTAAGCCTGCTTATTGTTCACTAGTACGTTAGTTAGGGATATTTCCACTAAACGATTTAGTCATTTGGGCGACAAAGGCAGTAAAAAATAAAACTGTTTTTCTATATGAAAAAGTCCCGGACATGGCAGTATCAAGGAAGTGTACATTCCCATACAGCACTGCCTACAACTCAATCAAGAAATCAGCCTTGCAGCAAAAGTCAAGTCTAACTTAATGTAAAATGTAAGCCCTGTATTAACGCATTGATTGCATACAAAGCAGTCTTGGTTTTGCAACACCTAAACTGAGGTGCACAGCATGTGTTTGAGGTTACAATGTTCATGAAGCATCATTGCAATTATATTCATACTAATTTTGATTATGAAGCTTCACAACCTTAGATCTTAGACTTACTTAAACCATATTAAAAGATACTGGAAAATATATTTCTATGTCAATTAAATTGCTGCTAAAGTGTCACTGGAAAGATTTAGCAATATTTAGGCCAAATTGTCACCCACACCAATACCGATGTTCACCAGATTAATGGGTATTTTCAACTGCTTGATGTTTGTCAAATTTTCTATCAATGTTTAACTTATATTAAATATTATAAAAGTTAATTATTATATAAATTATCTTTAATTTATAATGTAAATTTGTTTAAATATATGAAAGGATTTTGACTGACTTCTTTATGCAACGCAAAATAAAAATCACTTTAAATGTTACAGTATAAGATTATAACCTACATTTAAAATAGTATGACGGATTATAAACTTTATCTAAAACAATAATTAATTAAATTTAAATTCAATTTTCTAAGAACATTAAAACGGATAAAGTATAAAACCTTTAAAACGTTGGTTTAATCAGTCGGTTTAACTGATCAATACTCAAATATGATTTTAAGTCTTGATAAATGTACGTGTCATTCTTGCTTTTGCGATTTCCGATAACAATCAAAGTGCAAGAAATGATTTCAACAGAACATTAACTATAAGACTGCATTTATATACAGAAATATAAATTACGTTTTAGCAATAATTCAAACATGAGAAATGTTGGTTTTATTGAACAATTTAACTACCGTTCTGAAAAGCCTAAAAAGAATATTTGACCTTTACATCTTTCAGCAGATTAAAAATACAATATTCGAAATCTTCACTAAGAGGACTAAAAAAAAACATTTTTCAGTGCTGACATAAAACAGAGTTCTATTTCCATATTCATTTGTGACTTAAGCGAGCGACGTTTGTTTATTTGCACTCAAGAGGACTTCCCAAAGAAAACAGTATTGGTACCTTGTGCAAACATGTGGTCTATACGTCATCCGAGAGACAAAAACAAATTGATCCGTAAGTTTCTAGAGCTTTTAACCCTGCTATATATATTCTCTCATTGTATGTCGTATTCGCTTTAAAGGTAAACTGATTTGGAAATTCAGATATTCGAAAGGACACCATATATATTACAGTAAACCTTCACACCAAGAAACTATGTCTACAAAAAACAGTGACAAAATACCAATCACACGATCTGTAACAGTAGTGAGCCTTGTCTTCTTTAGTTGGTCTGTCTGATATATATTTTGAACAACTTGTATTGCATAAAGAAAAGAAGCATGTCTTTTTAAAAATGTTATGAAACTACTCACGTATGTAATACTTACATATTACGCTGTAAAATCCCCTGTAAGAAGTTGTGTGTCCGCTGCGTTTGCTGTGCTGGTGTTCACATGCTTTCACACAGTCTTTGTAATCCAATACCATATTAATTAAATCTTTTTTCAGGGGAAAACGGCTTCCTCGTCTTCCAGCGGCATAGATTAATGACTGGATAAAATGTGTGAACGATAGATCTGAAAATAGAAAATAGAAATTGTTGTATCAGTAAGTAACATCTAACTTTAGTACCCAACGATTGATAACTTTTGTTGTAGTTTTTTCTCAGGTTCACTGAACGTCACTCTTAGAATATAACTGTTTAACCCATTCTTTTCTGTTAAAAATTTTTTTGTTTAAGAATCGTGAAACAAATCTAAAATACCCCTCTTTGAAATGCATTACAGTGCACTTTTTTCGGCTAAAGTTTTTTTTATCTGCCAATTATTGTAATCATACACTGCATAGTCAGATAAGCATCTCGACTTCTTTTGAAATAGAACATCGGGAGTATTATTATTAGACCATTTGATCATTCTAAACATGATGAAAGGACCAGTGCACCTTGTTTAAAGCCACTACACCACTCCAATATTTTAGAAATACATCCAGGGATTCTTGCCTTACCAACGATTTTGATAATATCCTCTTCTCTTTATTTAGATATAACATTCTAAGAAAAAGTTGCCCCCTTGGTAAAGTTTGTTCTTTAGGAGTGTGTTATATTAAGAATAAGGCACACGAACATTGATATTTTGTAATTTCTATTTTTATGCATTTCATCAGATTGCCAAATATGGGGTAATGGCAGCTGGTTTAAAAAAGCTATGCAGTTCGAGTTTAATATTCAAGTGGCGGTACTTCAACAGGAAGTAGTTTGTAAATCACTGAAAGTAGTTTATGGAATATATATTAACTTTAGTTATTGATTATGTAATCTTTATCTGGTTAACTTACTGACATAAAGTACATAACAATACATCAGTACCCGTTGATAACTACATTCTGGAGATATCATGTAATGTACTAAAAATAAATAAATGTAGCAGACGAAATTGAACTAACTTGTTACTTACACATTAAGGTTCTTGGGTAGCAGAAAGGAACAAATTATGTTCAACCACTCTCTATGAAATAATAGTCCATTAGACATAACAGTTTAATTATTAGGACTTTAACTTCATATGAGGTTGATTTATACAAAATACCAATTTTAACCAACTTTTAAACGTTGAACGCGATAGACAATATTCGCCTGTTTGAGTGATAGTTGTGTCTTTTGATACACTTTCAGGTTACCTCGACATTTTGTAGAAATATATACTGCCTTTTAGCTCCCTTTGTTGTTATATGGATACACACGCTAAAGTGTTTATATGGTACTTGTTTGTCTAGAAGAAATGAAACAGTAAACAAGATTGCATGCACTGGTACTTTCTATAGCACTTCACCGCTAAAGAACATTCGTGATTAAGCTTGATATAATTCTGGTCCTTTGTCGAGGGGACCGCTTGATCTGAAATTACCCCTGTCTACAAACAGCAATATCATCTACATGTAACAAAATTTCATTTTATAACCTCATTTGTTACTGCGGGTAATTTTAACAATTCACTCAAGCTGACAACAACTGACGCCTTTGAATATAATGTTATTGAATATAAGTGAAGCATTTGAACGAAGAAACTCAAGCTAGCGGAGTATCTATACTTTTGTCTTTACCTTAAAGTTTGTATGCGTTTTGATGAGTAATTGTAAATCTGGAGATGTCAAATGTAATAATTGTATGACAGTAATTATAACACTTGTGAAACGTTTGGTTTCATTTATTGGCGACGATATAATCTTGCAGATGTCAATATGTCCTTGTTTCTGTAACATACCAATGTCAAGGCCACCTTTACCAGGTTTTGAAAACTAGCTTTATAAATGTTTACAACATTCAAATTAATTAAACCTGTCATTATCTCTAGGTTATCAAAATAATGACTTCATGAAATCTGATTAAATTTATATTAAGTATTCCCCCTCGGTTACACAAGATAATTTCTTTGTCACTATAGAGTGATAATCAGATGTATGGTATTAATGTAATCACATTAAACATATATCAAAAGCAAACAAATTACCGATATCTGAAAGCTAAACTAAACTAATTGAACATATTGTGTTGATTCTATATTTCTAACAAGGTAAAGCCGTATGTTGCACAAAACTCCGAATGACCATAACTTCATTATTTTTAACAATAAACTTGCGTGACATATCTATCACCCATAGTGGAAACAGTCCTTATTTGACTTCAGTTTGATAACGAAATACTACTTAAAAATAGCATCCCTTTCTTCTTTGTCTACACATATAGACCTTTGATTATGAGGTTTATGATTTCAATGTCCCCTGTTATTTACATCCTTGCTATTATAATGTTTCCTGGGCGAAATATTGTTCTAATTAAAGACTTTGCCATGCTACTTGATTAAATTATATCTAATCACTAGTCTTCAAAGTCGCTTTGAATAAATTATCAACTTGACAGCAAGCCGTGCTAAGTGTTAATTTACATCCCTATGTTGTCCAGGCAGTGTATAACGCTATGAATTTGTTTTGAGCTGACCGACTGCAATTAGTAATGGCAGTAAAATCCTGCATAGTAAACCGTCTTGATCCTATTTGCATCTACTACACATCTCTAAGACCATTTGATCAAACCTTTTTTTCTATATAATTTCACTTAATGGCAGCACTGTTGCTTGAAAGTAATGAATGCTTGAAAGATATAAAATGACAAAGAAAGTGAAATAGATACATAAACGATATGAACCGACCCAAAAGATGCATAAATTCACAAGGGCAAAGATACACCCACTGTGCCGTAGTGCTTAATGACTACTCAGTGCTTAGATATCAAATTATTGTATTCTATATCAATACAAATTAATGGCAATTGACGAAAATTTCGATGAAGTTTCTCATTAGGGGATTCCTTCGTTAAAGAAACTCATAAGGAATGATATCAGAGACATAAACTGTTACAAGTCCAAATGGAACAAAGAAATCAACACATGTGGAAATAACAATCATTTAGTGAGAAACAACAAATCAAGAAAGATCCGCGGAGAATTAGAGTTAATCTGCCGAAATCAAATATTTGCAATTGAGAAAAGAAATAATCGTTTAATTTAATGAATTAAGCCCCAAAACGTAACAAAATAATGATATCGACCAAACAAATGATAAATATATAGCAAAAAGGCTATTAAAGAAAAGTTTAATAAATGTCATGCTATCAAATGCAATTTAGGATGTTAATTATATAGAGAATATCTGATTTTTATTTTGTTACTCTGATGTTCATAATCATTTGGTGAAATATTTGGAAACAAAAACACTCATGTTATAGATTATTTAGTCACGTCAAGTTTTATTTAAAGTGACATTATGCGCATCCTACTGCACATAGTGTATTTTGGTGACTGTTTTATAAAAGCAATTTTCGGTTGCTGTGCATTTAAATGAGTTAAACTAATGATAATGCCGCATTAGTATTTGAAGTTGGTGCTTTAGAAATAAAATAAATGGACTAATTAGATAATAGTTCCTTTCTTCGCAGGGATTTCCCTTGTGTTATTGTTGTTGTCGGCAGTGGAAGGGAAGCAACTCCTGCATGCAGTTGGGTTTTTTAATTGACTCTCCAAGTCAAAATAGGAAAAGTAATATTTGGAAACTTCTCATTTCGTACTGGTAGCAGGAAGAGTTTGGTGTATTTGGTTAAAAGCTATTATTTCCTCTACGCTTTTTACACACACCTATTTCAGCTGGATGTTTACTTGAAAAAATGTGCATAATTCCACTTTAAACATCAAGTTACCCACAGTATATGTAAGTCACTGTCTCAAGACGAGGACCCCGGATTAAACGTTTTACGCTATTAGCAATGCAAGCAAACCAGTCAGATAAAATTTTCCCAAAAATTTAAATTAATGACCTTGATGATGAATAAACATGTGGTTATTAAAAGTCTTACACACACAAATGCAGAAAAAGAAAGAAAAAAGAAAACATTGGCATACATTTCCTTTCGAGTAAGAGGTGGAATAGTTGTATTTGCAATTTTGTAATCTTTCATACGAAGTTCTATTCCTTTGCTAATATAAGACCGACAAGTGACTCCCAATTTTATTTAAAACTTTTAAGAAGACTTTGAAAATAGGTTGTAATAGCATAATGATGCTTTTTTCAATAATTATCAAAACTGTTCGAAACAAGTTCTCGAGAAAAATAAGTAATACAAAAAAGACATGTTACTGTATGCATCTTAAATTCAATTACGCAAAATATAAATTGCCACACGCCCACTATTCTCACGACGCTCCTGATATCTGTTCAACAGTCAGCGAAATGCAATGTATACGCTTTTAAAATATATCAAAAGGCCACTAGGTATTGCGCTAACTTTGAGGTGACGTTATCGATCTGAATAGAATGAAGTGTTTTATAACGGTTTACATTCATTTACTTTGATTTAATGTTATTGAGGATACAATAATTAAAAAACGTAAACATAAACAAAATATATACATCACTATTTTGTGTAAACACTTGACTAAAATTGATTGCAACAATCAAGTAGGTAGCACTTACGTCCATTTTCTTTAGTCACTTCTTAAATCAGAAATAAGTTAAATGTGATTTTAGAAAAATTAAATGACACTAAGCAGCCGAAACATATTTCATTTACATACAGTAACATGTTGTTACTGACTAGTAAGAATTGGCATTTATCTGCTTTAAAGTGACATTATGCACATTTTTTTTAAAGTTAAAATCCAGCTGAAATAGGTGTGTGTGAAAAAGGTGAGGAAATAATAACTTTTAACCCAATACAACAAACTTTTCCTGCTACCAGTACGAACTAATAACTTTCCAAATATTACTTTTCCTATTTTGACTAGGAGAGTCAATTTAAGAAACAAACAAATGCATGCAGGAGTTGCTTCCCTTCCACGGCCGAAATCTCTACCGGCAGCAACACTAATAACACAAGGGAGATCACTGCCAAGAAATGAATTATTATTTTATTAGTCCAATTTTTTAATTCCTAGACCACCAACTTTAAATATTAATGCGGCATTATCATTAGTTTAACACATTTAAATGCACAGCAACCGAAGTTTGCTTTTATAAAACTGTCACCAAAAATACACTATGTACAGTAAGATGCGCATAATGTCACTTTAATCGCTATACAAGTTAATATGCTTCTTACAATTGCCATTTCTTATTCCGGCGGATTATTATCTTTTTATGGATTTCGATTGGTGACTCGGCAGAATCATAAGCGGAAACAGGAAGTAACAAATGACGTCACAAATTATGATTACATCCACGTAGTGCAAGGATTTACATAAATTTTAATGGACATATATCTTTATATAATATACTACATATACGCTACAAATGGTAACTATTTCAGGAAGCCTTGATTTAACACTATCAAATTACACATAACTTGCTTGATTGAGTACAGACACTACGTGAAACTTTTTTCTGTAACCAATGGGCTCTACAAAGGTCTATTATCCTAAAACATGATTAAGTCGTACAATTAAATCTTTTCGTATTCTTCAAATTAGTATATATAATTAGATTATACGTGCTAAACAAGTCTGCAGAGACTAGGTTCTTATTTTATAAAGGCGAAAATTGTCAGCCCTATTAACATCATTATCGGAATGCGAAGACGTATATGGTTTGATGGAACCACCGTTAACGCTAATTACTTTTATTTTTCGGAATCAAAACGCTCACGATTCTGGAGATTCCAAGTTTGTTATTTGCTGACATGTTTCTTGTCAACGGTTAGGGAAAAGTTAATTCTAACTTATAGTTACGATCAATATGCATGCATTTAGAACATCAAGCTTAATTTCATTAATGACGTCATACGTAATGGTTTTTAGCAATCCTTTATATGTCGTCTGCAGCATTCCCGAAGTTTTTCAAGATATCTGTGGTGCCTTTGTGTACAGATGATGTCTTTTTTATTTAAGATCTGTAGCGATAGACGTACTGCAAGTCAATGCGTTCATTCACGAACAAAGTCTTTTAAAATAGAAGTGTTCGTGTATAATATATCTACTAAAGATAAGCAACAGTGATAATTTAAATGTTTTGTAACTAATTTACGTCATTTGACGGAAACATTTAGTAAAACATAACAATTATGTCAAATTTTCAGAGGTTTATGCTGTGATTTAAATGACACTGAGGACGCTCTTGTAAAGCAGACGTAAACCGTTGCTAAAATTTTATTCGCTGAAACGTTCGCACTTTTTATGTTGTTGCATGTGAACTATAGACTTTTGTTAATGCTGTTTACAACTGAACAAACGAAATAATGGTGTTCGTCAATACAAAATATTTGAAACGGCTAGTTACCCGAAGTATTGGTAACTAGGGGTTTTAACATGTTTGAAGAATGCCAACCTTACACTTCCTGGACTCATCCTGAGAAAACTTGGGTGAAATATATCTCTCACTGAGCTAAGTTCCAGTATAAGTAGTGCAGTGCCTAAAATTTAACTTAAATGAAACAAATCTGAAGACAACTGCGAGTCTTACTTTTGAGAAGTAATCGAGTAATAAAACAGTTAAGTGTATCTACTATCTGTAAAGAGATCAAAAACAAAACATATGGTTAGTTAGAAAATATCCGTATCATAACCTCACTTAATACTTTTTTTAATTGGTTTACGAAACAGTTGATCGTAATTATTATTGTTCTTTATCTTAAAAGCTTTATTAGTAATATCCTAGCAACTATAAAATTGGACTTTGTTTCTTAACTTACTCTTTGTGTAAGTTTATGAGTTGAAATAAACAAATGATTTTAATAAGATCAGTAAATTATATATTTGTAGCTCATTCACCTTTTTGTTTACTTCGATACATAAATGGCACATGGAAAGATATTTGTTTTGATGAAACAGGAACCATGAAACTATCCGCAAGCGCTGTGTCTATACGTTGTTCTATATCCTTGAGAAGTCAGAACTATTTTCATTTTTATGAGTTTTCGTTTATCAGAAATTGTCACTTACTAACAGAAGTTTTTCACAAACGTATCTTGTTCCATCTTTATGACATACTAATTACAGTTATTGTATTTAGTGTTGAGGATTAGGTTCAGCACTACGTCACAAAATGATGTATGATGTTCAAGAATGCATTAGCACGAAACATTTCTTTTTATACCAAAACTGACATTTACTACAAACATATCGAAAAAACTACTTATTTCAAAATTAAAGTAAGAAGTATTTACAACTTTTAGCAGGTGGTGTTTAGCATACATTGATGCCAAAATCACTTTTAGGTGCAAAATAAGCTGGAAAGATATGACAACGTCCGATCGAATTGGAATAGATATGTATTATCTTTGTCCACTTGTAAAAAGATTCCCATTACTTCCCTATGTACGACTCAGTCTTTATAGCGATAAAACATCAGAATTGCAACATAGAACACAGGAGAAGAGCAGATATAAATCGTCGCCTTCCAGTTCATTTAGCTTGCAATGATTGCTCGAGTCCAGTGAAAGACAATATATAAATGATTCATTATCCAACTCTTTAAATTCAATCAAGAAAGGTTTTTACTTTACTCGAATGAAAGTTATGTCGGCTGCATATTAGCACATACAATTTCGGTATTTTTAATCTGAAAATCTGAAAACTTTGATCTTTCTACCACATGCACATATCCACAATATAGTTCGATATATTCCCAATAAAGTTGCAAGAAGAATGAGTACTCTTTCCAGTTTCGTCTTTTTATCGCCATTTTTATTGACGGTAACATTTGTTTTTTGTCACGATAATTCAGCGGTAGTCTTTTATGTTACACAGCAAAGTATCGACGGAGTTTTACCTTATAAGGTTTATGAGTGCCCTCGAATATGCTGGGTTATTCAAAATAACTGACGGCTTATTTTCGAGCCCCGACCGAAATTTTGTCTATACGTTTTCACATGTTAGAAATACATTTCAGTATCACAAACGTACATGTCAGCAAGGACATAGGTAAATATGAGGATCCGTTTTTTCACCTTGTTTGAAAGTTTAGTAACGAAAGCTTGTTTAAGAGTATCGGGAAATATGCCATTTTGGATGCTAATTAACAACATGTGCAATCGCTGGTGTAAACACAGCTATACTTAAGATTAAGGCCTAATTTCATCTAAACCGGTAAATGTTGTAGTATCTTATCTATCTATAATCAACTTAACTTGGAATGGTGAGATAAACTCAATATCAAATTGTTTATAGCGCAGTGTTGTCTTGTAAATACATCTGTAATTTCTAGAAGTTACCTTTTGTCAACTTTGGCTTTTCTACTATATCAGATATGCTTACAAAATGATCATTTAATGCATCCAGAATATAAGTCTGTGCTTCAATGATCTGAGTATTTTTGTTTATAGTCAAGACTAGACGACGGCAATGTAATTGTATCAGAATAACTTTTTTTCTGAATTACTAATAGTTTTTAGCATTTTCCATACATATGATGGACTTTTGTTGTTTTGAATTGCGGTGTCATAAAAGAGCCTTTTTCACTTATTCTGATCATACTGTCAACTTTATTTCTCATACATTTATCTTCTATCAGATTGTTTTGAAACGTAATTAGCCGGGTGATACTTTAACTATGTCATCCATTTATTGTGTGTTACATGTAAAATGAATCAAACATCTAAATAACATCATAAGCGATCCCATTAACTTTCTTAAATTAGAATCATTTAATTGCGGTATCTCGAAATGGAATTAAACGTCATTCAAGTTGTTGCAGATCTAATCAGACTTTATGTAAAGCTTCATAAAAGGAAATAAAAATTTCTTCAGAGTTATGTTATATACTTAAATCACAATAATGTAATGTGGTTTCGTGCTCGTCTGTCCTTGATATGCTACTATAAACAAAATTTAAACAAGTAATAGTACTAATTAGGTGTAACATATGAATACAACAGAACAAGATCTAGTTGTTCGAAAATTTAACCGGCTGTTTTGTTAAACCATAAATTTAATCTACTGCTAATTTATCAGCCGGTTAAATTTTCGAACAACCGGATCCAGATCTTATTCTCAAATTATAAACTTAATACAATAATCAGCTAAATTAACTAAAATTAAAGTAACGTTAAATCATAAAATTGTGAGTATTATCAAAGTAAGAAGGAACTTTTCTAATTTTCTCTAAGGTTTGGTGGTGCATATTTGGAAAGAACCAGTATTGCCTATGATATACCAGTTATTAACAAAGTTAAAAGTTACAAATCCAAACATTCAATAAGCGGTTAATTTTGAGACAACACTGCAAATGATACATTTGTTTGTTTGACAGGGGCGCTAATAATACATTTTTTTTATCTGTCTGGCGTGTTGAGCTGACATACATACACGCCAAGTTGTAATTTGTCGTATTGGCGCACCGTCAGACTGAACTAGAACTACCACTGAATTAATAACCTAGGATAGAATCCGGTACAGTTCTTCTTCTTTCTGCTAGCCGCTTTGACACAGTAAAGGTATAAGGACACCGCATATGGGAGCATGTTTAAGAACTTTCAACAAACAAGTTCTATGATTTGATATAACCCAACAAACATTAAAGTCAATACAATTCTGGTCATGTTCTATGGAAAGGCTACACTCCAACAGGGTCCCTATTTTTAGAGGTTAAGGTTCATTTCAAAACTTTTGGCAGATAATTGTTATATGTATATTCTCAAGGTTTTATTGAGATACTTCACAAATAATGTATGGTACTTTCAGTATGAAAATAGATTAATATGTAGGAATGACAGTCTTACCTAATTGTGCCCCTGTTTTTCATATGATCAAATTGGTTCACTATATATATAATACTGACAACTACATTCAAAGAAAAACATAATTCAAAGGTTCTATATGGAATATACTAGAAAAGTTACTGAGGGCCATATCCCTGTTATTCCTCTAAAGTTCTGACTGAAAATTGCAACGGACGTACTTCATATTTCTTGCTGATTTAATTCAAGTACTCAAACTGTGTCAATAAAAATATTTAAATCTTTCATAAATTATACAAGGAAAACTGTTTTACACTGGCGCTCTAGTCCTCATTTTCATTTTAAACATATTGGTTACAGTTAGCCTGTTATTTTTCGTTTCAAATTTGATTTTAGTGTTATCACAACTTCGAAGGATAGAAAAGTTTCATGTTTTTATTAAGAGGCTTTAAGAAAAACCGTAACCCAACCCCTCCGTCTTTTAAAGTGAGCATCCTCATCTTTTAATTGTTGGTAAAATGTCATGAGGTTGTTATTTGTGTAAAGTCTGATCACAATTTTCAGTGAAAATGAATATACAAATGTATAAGAACAAAAAGTTCAAAGGGCCATTATTCTTGTGTTGATGAAACAATCAAAACCGGAACTTGAAGAACCAAATAACTTTCTAGAAGTGAACATTTGCACAAAGTTTTACTTCTAACCCTTCCTTAGATGTAGTTTCGAACGGACGAACGGAAAGTCAGATGGACGGACAACACTAAAACTATATCTCTCCGTCTTCGGCGGTAGATAATAAGATTTGAAAATTTTCCCCTAAGTTCTAAAATGACAACATTCCCCTCTCATAACTTTATATGACCTTTTTCAACTTTATATGGTCAATTTTACATGATCAATAGGAAACACAATTGTAATACAGAAAGAAATGATTGAAAATAAAACAATTGTAAAGTGAAGAACAAACCAATTGCTAATTGATTGATACAGGATGCATTTAAATAAAAAGAAGAGCACTGACATGAATAATTATAGACCTGTGGGCCTTCAAGTGGCATCAAAAATCATTGTGAGGGACTGACACACAGATAATTGAACATTTGTCATTTATCAACGTTTAAGACTTAGGCTTAGAAGATTTCGAGCATTTTTAACTGTATTGTAATTATGGAGTAATTCAGTAACATTTTAGGTTATAATTATTACTGAATAATTTAGTATAACTGTCAAATATTAAGACAAGCAAAACAAAGTTTAGTAATTTAAAGTGATCTGCGCCTAAATTGTAGTGCTTTCTCCAAATTATTTAAGAGAAGTATTTTCTTTTTCCCAATCAACGTTAATGATAAATCAGTGGGAGGGTGAAGCGTGCTTCTGCCCACAATGTCATGTCACACAGATTTGATGCATCTATAGCTAATTTACAAAGTTCAAAACTTACGACATAAAAATGAAATTCTTGCGTTATACATTTCATGAATGGATTATACTGTTAAACTGAGCTTTAAAACAGCTCTTGGATACCATCTACATCACCTGCAATGCCGTGCCAAAGGGTCACAGGCTTTGAAAATAGATTTGGTTTCTTTTAGTTTCCAGAAACGTTTTTTCTAAATATTCTGTGTGGATGAAAACTGTCAATCAACACCGACAAATCGAATAAGCAAGACTTTTTCTCTTTAGAAAATAATACTTGCAGAGAAACAGTAAATTTTGAAAGATGCTGAACAAACTTCATTTTAATTGACGGCTTCACCATTGTAGGGGATTTTACACGTTACTTTTTGCTTGTATAACTGTATGGAATAAAACGGTACCACCCCATTTGGACCTCCATTTTGAAAGGTTTATCTTCTTTGTTTTAGGAATATTTGAAGAAGAAAAAGCAAAGTATGTTGATGCCTTGTATAATTTAATTCAGAGAACCAGCTCCAGGGACAAAATAAACTCTAAGTCACAAATATTATATTAGAACAGCCTCACCTCCTACGAGTCTCATTTGTAAAATGAGCAATGTTCTTTACGCCATTTGTGAAAAAATTGACCAGAATAAAACCAAAGTTCTGGTATTAGGTTTCAAGGGACACTTCAAAGTGTCTATAAAAGTCACTAGAATAGATCCAATCTCATCACAAGGTTATTGCTTGTTTTTTGTTCTGTTACTTTAGTTCCATGTGTGAACATGTCTCTGGTTCTCTAAACCTGCATAACTGTAGAATTGTTTTGACTTAAGAGAAGTTTCTATTCTTGTAAATTTTCCATATTTTCATAGAAAAAACATCCGCGCTATTTAGTTGCAAAAATGATATTTTTAGCTGTGTTTTGTGTAGCACTGTTGCTAAGGAATCTTATTGACTTTAATTCTAGAGATTACTTTACTGTCGACTGTTTGAGAGTATGGATTTATATCCGTGACGTCAGGTTTTAAAATTTGTCTATTAAAAGGACTTAATAACTGTTTGAACACAGCTAAACAGCAAGGCAAGTTTCAAAACACACAAGCCATCCGCTTGTTCCCCTGTATTTACGTTTTCCACATTTCGTTTCTTAGCAAGTATCTCTGTTGCTTAACGATAATCTAATTAAACTTTACATTTGAACAAGGAAAGTGAAATTTGAAAACTATACATTCTTGTGCAATAGTTTGATTTTCGCCATGTTTAATTTTTGTCCGAGCCGTATATTGATTGCTGTTGCACTTGATGAATAAAAAAGCATAAACAAAGATTATAAAAGAAAGTGTCTTGGAAATACCAAAAATAGTTCTGCCCCCGAGTTATTTTGTATAAGTTTTCATTGATCAGCTAGAGCAGGCGAGTATGGGTTCCCAGGAGAAAAAAAATTGTTTTACTTTCCACGTTTTGTTTTCGATGTATGTCTGTTCCAGTCCAACAAAATATTATTTCAATCTGTTTTGTCATATAATTGTTATGCTATACACATTTGTATGTTATGTTTTCACTTTATCTTTACCAAGTAAGGTTTAAATCCTATCTCCATTTGAAATTGGAGTCAAAGTTCATTTTTGATTTTTGCTTAAATAATTTGAAGTGAATGTTCACGGATATATTTAAACATTACTTTTTTCTTAATTGTGTATACATTTTATAGAGAATAAGCTGATCGATACTTTATGCATGTTACTCTACCTGATGATTGACATTTGAAACAAAATATCGCAACAGTTTACCAGGTTCACTGAATGACGATATGAAATTAATGATTTCTAAGTAAATATGAATATTGTTTCCTATAATTGTTTGTTTATTTTTTGCATATTAATAAAACGATTAATTTTGTTTTTGCGCATTTTACCATCTTTTAATTATAACTTCCATCAAAAGTTACATTGATAAGGACACTATTTAACAAACTCGTATAATATGTGCTATAGCTTTCTATGTTTAGTTCTGCATCTAATTCAAATAGGAGGTCGTCAAATATACATATATTTACATACGTTTCGCGTAAAATACTTTTGAAGAAAGCTGTGTAAGCATTCGTCTGCAGATACCTTAGGAATTATGTAGTGTTTAAGCTAATTTAGCTAAGCTAAGGTTGACCGTAGTCGAAGCTGAGCTTATATACTGTGTAGCTCGTATTTATTCAGATAGAAATATGTTTATTTGATTTCTGAATTATAAAAGAACTACTGATACTGATAAAGTTCTTATAGTAAGCTATTAAACAGTAAACATATTAGTATATAAATACACTATGCTCGGGTGAGCTAATAATTTGATTGAAGTGATTCGAACACTTATTAGAACTTACATTTACATATTCCATTAGCTCAAATTTTATCTTTCAATATTCATAGAAATTTTATTATGCATTATCATTCCGCTTCACTTCTAAAACACTTTCGAAGTGAATTGATATTTTGGAAAAGGATCGTAATTATATTCTGTTGGTTTGCATTCTAAAGCAAGATGTTGTTTAAATTGTCCGTGTAGTTCAAATTCAAGTTTTACGCGAGGATAAACTATATCATAAAGGATTATAACTCTCCAGCTCTAAACATTGTCTAGTGGCTTATATAAACTTGTTATTGTCATCAAAACTGTCACATGAGCACCACTACTAACTGACTGACTAGATGTAATGAGGTAAGGAGACAATGCAAATTTGCCTAGCGCTGAGACATTTGATGTGTAGCATTGCGTAGGTTGTCCAAAGCATGTTCCTAAGGTCAAAGTTGTCCCCACTCCAGGTTTCCCTTGCTTTAAATGGACATTTAAAACTTGTATTTTCACTTTGTTTTCTACGACCCTATTGTTGGCCTTGTATAACGGCCAATGGTACTAAGTTGAGTAATATATTGGCCCTCTCGTTTATTTTCATCGTTCGTCTTTTTTAAAGAAATCAAACAATTGGGAAAATGGTATTGTCATGTAACAAAAGGAATTGAAAAGATAACACTTCGACATGAACAAAGGCAAAATAAGTATTAAATTAATCTTTTTCACGGCTCTTGCCAAGACTATCCAAAGCTGACTGTCTAACATGACTTTCTTTAATTTCATTGGTATCAACTACACGTTGTTAGTTCAAGTGCGACTTCCTTTCTTAACGTATTGTCCTCTGTCTATGTTCACATCTAAAATTCTATAGGTCGGTTAAAACATTTATAGTCTATGGTTATAAGTTACGTTTAAAGGTGTATAGTCCAGAGTTGTGTTTATAAGCACGATTTTATTCTACAGCAATAAGTTTTAGCTACATAGTAAATATCACTTTCAAATGTCTCTACATTCTCTATAGATTGGTAATTTTGTTTTCTTTCGCGTTTAACAAAATCCATATATGAAAGTGTTAATATTTGAGAAAATTTTACCACTACAATGTTTGTTACTTTAATATTGAAGCATTTTGCTTTAAAAGTAAAACATTATTAAAATATTTATAACAGACAGAAAATGTTATATTGTTAATTTTTTTAAATAACATATCACATTGAACTTTTTTACTCGTATTGAAAGCAATTAATTCCGACAGAACTGAAATATCATAAAATTAAATGTAATAAAACTGTACATATTGTCAGTACACTTCGCGATTTAAGCAGAAATTTCTCATTAAAAAAGTAATAAAAATAAGGAAAAAATCAGCTTGCAAGAGCCATACATATAAGTTTTATAGCAGTTATGAGACAAATGTTTGAAAATGGTGGGAAGTTATTCTTAAACTTGAAGACATACGAAACATTGTTTTACGTTTTCGACCGTTCGTACAACGCCCTTTTTGTATCAGTCTTTCAAACGAACTGTAGTTTAAAGCATTTATACGTGGAAGAGTTTCGAGCGTTTAATTTTTTTTTCTCGAATTCTTCGGTATCGAATTCTTAGTATATTACTGGCAGTTTATCCAAACTCGACCGAAAGTTGATTTGCATCGTTATATGAATCAGGGTCTGAAACAAGTAAGAATAAGAGTTCAATAAAGTAAGATAGTTGTATCTATAGATGTAAAATGACAGAATAATTCCATTCCAATCATTTTCATATTGTTTTGTATATGAAACAATGTTTATAGTTTATGACACTCCCTCTTATAATCGTCCATCATTCTTGTCATATTATATACGAGAACACTGCTGTTTTATCATTAGTTTTGAAGTTTTTAGACTTGCTTTTTCGATAGTTTTGAGTATAGCCACTAAATACTTTTTTGTTTCAGCGAATTCGCGATATACATGAATGAAATGTAATGCTGCAAATGCTGTTGGCAAATACTCCTTGTAATATCTTAAAATATGTCTGTTCCAAATAAGGAGAAACACAAATTATGTAATATGATGCTTTAAACTATCGTGAAACGCTTCATTAGATGTGCTTCAGTTGGAAGTACTATCGCTGTTTTTTTCCCATCCTTTTAATCAAATTTCTGTTCAGTTCATTTTTTGTAATGCTTGAGTCTAATCGAGTATAGTTTGCGGAGATAATTGTTAAACCTGCGTGAAAAACCTTTTAGATGATAATATGTTATTTCCTCCTACATGCATTAACTGTAATGAAAAAATGCGGAAGTCAAGAATCAAAGTATTACCTTAGCAACATTATAAAAAAAAACTATATTATATATTTTACATTGTTAAAGACTGGTCTACGAATGCGAAAGACATTTTGAATAGTGTGTGTGAAAACAATAAACATGCTTGTCTTGTATTTAAGTTTCCCGCATTCTTCAATAGTTTTAGCAATGCCTTTGCACAGATCAATCAGTTAGTGATATCAATTTAGGATTCAAAGATGTAAATGATTTGTTTTACTGCATTTGTCTTCTTGTTTCTACACGCAATCAAATGGTAAGATCATAATGTAAAGACACCGTCACTTCATTCCCTTAGTTTTCAGCAGGTCTTTGATTCATATATATCTCTTTCATTAGCCATATTTCATATAATCAGCCTTTTCAGGTGTTCCGACCTAGGTGACATGCGTCCATATCCTTGTATGTTCAACACTGAAGGGCTAGCAATTTGGTGGCCAGTGTAGAATGATTTTGCACGATGGTAGATCTGTACTTACACGGAAGCAACTTGTTCAATAATATGTGTTAATCTTCACATATAGAGGATCTTGTAATGCAATATTCTGTTCTAAAACAACTGTTACGCATGTACAACTATATTGAAATTGTTAAACAAATCTATTATAATTAGTTAATAAATACGGTCAAACATTTGTAGTGACATTTGTTCCGATTCTAATGTGTCATGAAATAGGTATGCACACTTTTTACACGATTAGAACTGATCAAGACATATATTATAACATTGAAATCTCATTTACAAATGGACGGTTCCAGTGTTTATAACTATATAAAAATTACCTCGCTGGAATACCCAATGACCACACTGGGGCATCACGTGGCCAATGGTTGGCCTGGTTTGCACAAAAGAACACGTGGTTTTTTTTGTGATACTGTTTGTGAGCAGTTGACCTAGCCATGAAAAGAAAATAATCCCTTAACAATAGGCTTAGTTTGGCTTTAAAATTTGTCGTAAAAAACTGGAACGGTCCATAGAGATAGAAGACTGTAAGAATAACGCGACTAGACAGAACACAAATATCTTATTAATTATGATTTTCAAGGCAAAAGATTTCAAAAGGCGTGAAATATATTAGAGCTAAATTGGTTTCCCGCTTTTTCTATGAGTAGACCGTTACTGTCCTAGCTGCATCAAAGTCATTACTTTTTCTGCTTGAAGCGACATTGTTTATTTTAAGAATCTCAGATAATTGAGCAAAGCTTGCTTACAGTTTTTTACGCCTACAAGGATAATGTTATTCATCGTAGAATGAATTGCATACTCCGTAAAAGATTCAATAAAGAAAACACATTGAAACTGTAATTACATCACTATGGAGGCATGATTGTATCGATAATTTTCATCTTTTTATCAAGTGGTCTAGACATATTAAGCAATTGTGCTGAAATTGTCTGCTCGTGTAAAAACAAGTGGTTGTAGACAGTTTCTTCGTATCAATACAAATTGACTCGTAAAGAAAATGAAAGTCCGCTAAATGCTATTTTGCTCTACATGAAAAGTTATTAAACTCATCTCGATGCTTGTTTGATGACGGTTCTACCTGTTCGATCACGTAAGCTGATATAGATTCATTTGAATAGTTAAAAACATAACGTCCGGTATGTGGGTAGGGTTATTATATGCGTATAACCACAGATCTCGTCGAAGTCAGTGTTAATCTTGAAACGTTGTCATTAGAAACATTTCCATTACTAACGGGAAATTGCTTCAAGTGTTTCACTTCTGAATGATGCTGTATCTCAAACTTCCTTTAAATTAATACAGTTTTGCTCAAAATTCATGCAGGAGACATTCCTTGATTGTTCAGGAGTAGAGTAACTTAGTTCGTGTACGAGTAATTAAAACTATGCGACAAAGACAAAGACATTCGACTTTTTACAAAAACTGTTCCTGGGAACTGTGCTGAATAATAATCTGCTAACATTAGTTATGATATGAATTCATGAGAGAAATGTGGCGGACGGATAATGTGTAACTTAAATAAAATATGTTCCAATACAATATGTTCCAATACAATATAAAAGAGTGACAACCATTTATTAATGTATCTAAGGCTATTCAAGTAATACATAAATAATATATTTCATATGCATTGTTATTATACCGCTAAACGTTGAGGATGGGGGAGTATAGAGGACTGATCTAACTAAAATAAATTCGTATAAACTGTACTATAGGAGTAAGCTTGTCGGTCATTCGGTATTCACCTAAATCCCTTGACGAATTTTTATAAATTAAGGTCGCATGTTCATCTTATCAAGACGACGTGTAGAACCAATGTTCCAACCCGTCACAGCAATGCCAATAGTTTTGTTTTTCCGTGTCCGCTCTATATCTCTTGAACACCTCGAAGGTTTTTTAATGAAACCTGGGTCAATTTTTCATCTTATCAAGACGACGCACAGAACTCATATCCCAACTCCGTAACCTCAAGGTCAAGGTAACCATAAGTTGGTTTTTCGTGCTCGCTCAATATCTCCTTAATCTCTTAAGAGAATTTTTATGACTGTTTGGTCAAATGTCCCAACCAAGCTTTGCCAAAGTCGCGGTCACACATAGGGTTCATTGATTTTATTCACTTCTACTCTGTAACTTCCATAGTCCTGGAAGGAATTTCATGAAAAGTTGGTCAAATCTTTATCTCATTAGACGGCATACAGAACTCATGTTTCAACCCCAAAAGCTCAATTGACAGCTGGGTCGAGGTGTTATCTCATCGAAACAAGCAATGTCAGTGTCACATTTAGGGGTCAAACGAATTAGATTATGCACCCTTAGCCCTTTGAAAAATTTACATGAAACGTAGGTCAAGTATTCAGATTATTAATACGACATGCAAAACCCTTTGAAGGATTTTCAAGGAACTTGGGTCAAATGTTCACCATATTAAGATAATGAACATTTGTGCGTCTCATCGGAAAGTGTAATGAGAGACGCAGCTTCTTGTGACATAGCGTGTGTGGGGGATATTGAATCACACTCAGTGATAGCTCTAGTTAGTTCTGGTAATTCTTTAATGTTGATGCATAATACTTATTTTATGTTATGTTATATTTTACACTCAGATTGCAGTTTTTTTCTTTTCGAATATATACAAAACTGAACATTATGATGCAATGTTGCATTCGGATTGCAGCATTTCTCAATAAATTGTCTTTTTGTAACATTGACATATATGTATTATTACTTTTTGTCATAAAAACAATTTATCGAGTAATATAACAATAGTATTGCTCAATAACGTTTAATCACTTTGATTGCATGTATTATTGCAATCACTTTATGATATGTATCTCTTCAATTGAAAGAATGAAAGAATATCTATTTTATTGTTATGGCTTGACATCTTTTTTCACTTTTCTTTCTCAATTACAGTAGTACAAACAAATTTGTCCGTGCAGCGATTTTCGATTAAAAAGCAAGGCGAACTTTAATCATATTTTGTTGATCTTATTACAATAATGATTGCTAAGAAGTTGTGTGGAAATGACTTATGTGATCCGATTTACTTTATTCATGGTATACTTCATATTTTGTAATTGATAAATCATTTAATTTAATAGATAAATTATGTTTAATGAACAGTCACCTTATTCAAGATATGAAATCGTATTAACTTTGAAATTTTATCAGCTGCCCATGTGTTTTGAAGTTCAGACAACAAAGCAAATGATAAATATTACTCAAAACTGCTTCTGTCACATTTTTAACATTTCTATATAAATGCTAGTGCAACAATCTTTCTCTCCGGTAATTGTAAATGATGCCACCGACTTGCATTCTTCAAAACATACGTCTCAGTAATTGAACCTTATGCCATTTATAAATAGTTGATGTGACTCACTGCTGTATTGTCAGTTCCTTGTAATTGCAAACCAAACATATTCTTGTTAATTTGGTGGTAATGTCTGTGTTCGTAAAGACAGATTTAGGAAATAAGTTTGTCAATCATTGCTTATAATGGAAAAAAGGATTTATGTAGCTCATGAGCTGTCCTTTAATTTCTTGATGTTAATAAAGTAATTGCAAGGTATGCTAGTCATGTCTATTGTTTTATAGAACCATGTATTCATCAAATGTTTCGGACAAGTTGATCTAAAGGTTACAGAAGCAGCATGCGCATTTAGGACTTTAAGTGCCTGTACGTATAGCTTTAGCATTCCTAATATTGCATGGTCAATTTCATCAATCCTTTGATAAAAAAAGCCACGTACAAATGCCTTACGGATTATTGTATAACCAATTTATATGCTATATCTAGTAATTTCTGTTTTATATGGCAAGTCAATCATTGGTGTATAGTCGTCTTGAACTTTACGGTGAAGAAAATATGTAGTGTCTTTTGTTTAGAATGTTCACCATATATGGTCGGTAGCAGGGTTTGAACCCATGAATTACTTTAAATTCAAAATTTACCTATACCATCGGTATCTGGCGCACCACACTCTAGCAACTTGATAGGATGAAACACCACTTAGTTTATACTAATTTATTTATTCTCGGTTGCGAAACAAGTTCCAACAACTTATATTAATCGCTCTCGAGACTCATTCCAGATGGAATCAACCTCGAAGAGTGAGAGGCAATGTGGAATAATTTATGTCTTGCCTAAGGACACTACCGACATAGCGATGGTATGGATCGAACCCGGGGGCCTTCGATACTGAGACGAACGCGCTACCACCGCGCCTCTTGAATAGGCTGATCTAGGCTGCAATTTTTACATGCATAGATAAATGTTCAAATACGCTCACTAAGCTGATGTATAGTGTATAAGAGTCTGTAAGAAACACATTATATGGTGTTACATTTATTGTCCCATTTCTTCGGGTAATCATAAGCAATATCTGTTGTTTTACTTTATTCGCTTAAAGATTGAAAGAGCTTGCCAAATATCAAAATGCCAAATGTACTTTCGAAACATAATGAGAAAGATGTAAAGACTTGAAGATTTTGGCTACTGAGTTTCACTGAAATATTTTCACCAAAATCTTCAAGTCTTTTCATCTTTCTCATTATGTTTCGAAAGTACATTTGGCATTTTGATATTTGGCAAGTTCTTTCAATGCTCTGAAAGTAATTTACTTTGAAAAGTCAGTTACGTATAAAGTGATACAATTTTACTTTCGCAAGAGCACGAAACGAAACTTATCCACCAAACAACAGATAGAACACGGTATTTCATTAGCTAGCATAAAATAAAACTTGATACCACTGTGTGTTACTTACTTTAATTCGGTGAAGACAGTTTGTAAATTGGAAATATTTAACGATGCTAAAGATGCAATTAACAATGTATAACGATAAACACAACATTTACACATCTAACGATAATTTACTTACCATCTGTTCCTTCTCGTTTAGATAAATTATGCCAAAGCTGTTTCAGGCGACGTAAGTAGGGCACGGCGTTTTCACATCTTGATTCGCATAATGTGGAGGAAACTGTTGCAGGATTTAACACAATCATTACGAACATGCCGTATAACAGAGTAAACGATGATATTTTTCCGTTAGCATTCATAACCTGAAAATAAATTATTAAAAACATATTTACTCTTTACCCGTATCAGAACTTACGAAATATTATGTCTTACGTTCAATGTGTATTATTTGAAAACTCCCAGTACGAAATGAATTGTGTAGTATTTGATATACATGCAGTATGCAGACTCTAAATAATCCAAGTTTCAAATACCATGAACTTTAAGATTTCTGTTTGAAAAAAGTAATTATTTCTTTCTTCGATTTCACAGACGACACCTTGTCAATATACAACGTTAAATGTTTAATGCTCAGTAAACAACTTTTCGTCAACAATTTGGTACAGTTATCTGATTCACTTCAAATGCACAGTACTGTACACGCTTTAAACATCAACTCCTTTTCAAATTGCTTACTTTCAGTTAGTAAAACAGTTTCAAAACAAACAAAAGCGCTTCAGAATGTTTAGACCTTTTTGTTGCCAAAGGAAGAAGAGATAAAATAATCGTGTTCCATTAAATAAGGTTACTCCTCAAGTGACGACTTCATACCGAATGAATCTCCAGAAGCTTTATTAAATATATGTACCCTTTATTATTTCTTGTTAAATCGCAGGAAATTTAATCTTTTGTCTGGCGCAAAAAAAATCTTTGTTAAAAGATCACTGATAATTACTTAAAGCCGCACCCACAAAAGTTCATCTAGATATGGGCACGGCTTTGGACTTTTATTTCAACCAAAAAATATGTTATTTTGTTCGTTCAGAAAAATAATTTATTACAGAAAAAACAAACTTTACGCCAATTATTTCCATTGTAACGTAGCCAGTCCAGAATCGTGACCTGTCGTTTCCGTGTTTTGCTATTATTACGCTTGACCTTCGCTTTGAAATTGTCTAATGTACAGACCCTGTGGAACTCTGGATTTAAGGAGCTATGAATATCAACAAGGTCGCGGTATTCTGGCTAGATAATACACTGAATCATTTATAAAAACTCGTCTCGTACAGAAAGCATGCCTTCTTCCTCTGTTAGTGTAAAAGTAGGTCAATCTCTAATTGCGAATTCATCGAACCGAACAAGAGTCAAACATACCGGTGGTTCTTACATTTCTCTATTACAGGATTCATTAAGTACGTTTCTAATTTAAAATGTGCATTATTTTGTTGAATTTTACTGTTTGTCATAATCAAGAGTTTGGATTTCGTATCAGATGAATAAGTAGTTTAAGGTTCAAAGTTTGAATACAGATCGTACAAAAATGATTTGCGAATATGAGAATTTAGATTTCCTTTCCAGGTCGCATGATTGTCCATATGTGATTATGGAGCAGTGAGAAACAATTAAGTAAGAATACATATTTTCATTTCATGTATTCAACTGAACGACTTAATTTCATTGTAAATACATTTTATAGGGAATTCAACGATTTCATTGTAGCTTTTGTTCTGTCATTTGCAATCCTCATCTCATCTTTGCTATAATCTTAAATATCAGCATTTATAAATATGTTGAACCAATTTCTGTACTCCTGAAAAATCTATTCGTGTGATATTTAACAGAGTGCACTATATATGATATATAGAAGAACAACCAAAACCCAAATGCTAATTAATCTACTTTCAACTGCTCTAGATGTCTTACTGAGAGTTATTGAAAGCAGACAATAGTGACATAGAACATCGATTCAGTCACGATAGACAACTGTTCCTTTTTGACATTGAAATATGTAGAATTCGCCTCCCCCCCCCCGCCCCCCCATGAGCCATACTAGTTGATTCAAAGCAAGTCACGACAAGACATACTATAGAGATGAATTTTAATACGTTTAAAACTGCTCTCGATCCTTGCAAACTCCATACTAAAGTTTTTAATGTTGCCAACTAAAGATGTCCTTGTTAACTGATTTATTGTAATTTGATGTCTCAACTACGGAACCAAATGGGTTATATTCACCACTGAACAGGTTCCTTCAATTACATTTTGTCGCATAACTTTTTTTGTGATAAAACGCTTTTGACAAACAAAAAACAGTTTGAAACAATAACCTTCTTGAAAGGTTGTATGAAAAGTATTGATTACTCGAAATTATACGGAATGCAAAACATGCCACTCAAAAGCACTTGCAATTAATTGAATTAAGCTACTAAAATCACAAGAATTAAGCAATAAAATGCAGTTCAGCCACTTATTTACAGTGTATACTTTCACAATAATTTCATGACATCATAACAGAAAAAGTGATGAATTTGCAATCAATGATTACATTTTTCTCTGATATCGGACAGGCCTTTGTAATCCTGTGGATATATCCTTAGAGTATCCCTGTGGAATATGCTATTCTTAAGACAAATGAACAGAAATGTTTGTCATTCTTTTCGCCCGTCTATATAATGTGTTGATTTTGAAGTGATTGCTTTTAAACTAATAGCTCTTTTCATGACAATGTATTCGTTTGCTTCTGTCTTACAAAAGTTAGGCGTTACAGATAGTGTTAACTGAAATGTAACGAAAACATTTACATATAAAGTAATTTGTTTATCCATTTTACTTATTGTTTGGCCTCAAAATATCCGCTAAAAGGTCGGTTCCAAAATGGTGCCG
>JAUMHA010408745.1:0-10852 GCA_032359765.1 Saxidomus gigantea | reverse complement strand
CAGCAACCAAAAATTGCTTTTATAAAACTGTCACCAAAATATACTATATGCAGTAAGATGCACATAATGTCACTTTAATAGAACGCGTACTAGAATGCAAACTTCTATTAATTGTTAGTTTATTTTCCGACAGAATGGATTTCTGTTAACGAAATTTATGTTACTCTTTATTTATGAAAACGGTAAATGATATTCTTTATCAATATAACTTATATAAATTTTAAATAAATTATACAAAATTTAACACCAGTCCTGTGGTTATTTTTTATTGAATTTAATATACAGTTGTAAGCACTCATTTACATTTTGACTTTTTGAAAAATCTATTCAGTGTGATTTTCGTATTGTCATTTAATTCTTATTATTTTATTGTATGTAATAAGGAGTTTAGTTTGCGGACACGGTTTTGATTAACGTATCTTTTGTTCAAGTTTGTGTACACATCAAAGTTCATGCCCCAGAGGCCTCGAATGTAGAAAAATTACGAGTTTAATTATAATTTTTGACGAAGCTATTTATAGACTCGCGTCCATGGATCAAATTTATTTCGGAGGCGGCGTCGAAAAAAGTTTTATCTTAAGGCCATTTATAGTAATCAAATATAATTACCAGCAAGTAGACTTCACAAATATTGTTTTTGAAAATCTTGAATTTGTTCACAAAACGCTAATTTTCAATGTCCTCCATTTATCGAGCAAGTATGACACAGAAAAATAAATTCACAAACGACTCTTAGTTTATATATTACTTCAGGTACAAATATGATTCTTGTACATTGAATTGAAATTAACTGAATTAGAAATAAAAGTTAATATACATTCAGTAAAAGATCATGTTAAAAATAAGACAAAGTACTCACACAACACATTAAGCAAACGTTAAAGCCACCTTCTTCCTTCTATGTACTATAATATAGCTGATTTGCTAATGACATCGATTAAAATGACTTTCGCATATGACTTTGTAACGGTACAATGCGGATTTTTTTAGCCCACTGACTCTGTCATTTAAGCACGTGTAAACCCTTTAAATACGAAATGTAGCCCCCACTCTAATCCTGCCTCTCACCCCTATGAACCAGGTAGTTGATATATGCAAGGCATCTATTTATGTGTGTTCCATCCCCTCAGTATTTAGAAAAGTATCTCCTCGGTACGTTCGTTTTTTTCTATTTCTCACAACGCATGAACTCATATTTTAGTTATGGCTGATCATAATCATTGTTTTGGATCAATGAGTTTATCAAATCTTCAAATATGTATTAGAAATGTACTTTGATTGCATAAAAATTCAGATATACATCGATTTTGGATGGGCTTCAATTGTTTGTGTCTTATGTTTTTCATTTGAATGTGCCCCTTTGTTTGTGTCTGATGTGTTTCTTCTGGTTGGGACCCGATTGTCTGTAGTTTTCTTTTTGTGTTATTTCGGGTTGGCTCCATTTGTTTGTATTTAGTGTGTCATTAAAGTTTGGCTCCATTTTAATTACCTTTGATGTGTTTCTTCTGGTTCGAGTCGTTTGTTCTCTTTGAAATGTTTCTCCTTGTTGAGCCCCAATTGTTTGTATTTGAAACGTGATTTCTGGCTGGATCTCATTTCTTTGTCTTTACTCTATTTACTTATATAAACGATACCGCTACTGAATTACAGTTTGAAATGTCCTAATGTTTCAAATATAAAGCAATTAGTCACAATTCAAGTATAGGGCTACTACGTCCTTAATTATAAACTAATTCCTTGCTAAACAACTACTTAATCCTGATTAAACGGAAGTACATGTTAACCGAAACAAGAAATACCGTGCATTGAATTAACTTCCGCAAAATCATAAACTATCTGCCGTCAGACAATATCGGAAATTCCCATTTGATTATAAACTTATACGTATACTTAATAATTTTTAATAGACTTCCGGATCGAGATGAAACTTGAACTAAAATAGTAACGTAAAAATGTGAAAACATGGTTTTAGATCGCTGGAAGTGGACATTTTGCAGACTGACTTTATATACCTTTTTTATTAGAGGTGAACAGGAAAGACCCGATCAATTGTGACCTTTACGGCTAACCAAAAGTTTATTATGAACTAGAATAGAGCTTATATAATCATATAGGTCACATTTGCACCTAGGTCTACTTCTACTAATACTGCTACTGCCACCTCTACCACGAGTACATACTGCTGCTGCTGCTGTTGCTATTACTGCCATTACTATCGCAACTTCTGCTACTTCATCTACAGGCAAACCTGTGTAAAACACCACGCTCGAATAAAGAGACTCGTATAAATAGAGACTAGAAACATATTCATGAAAGGAAATCAAGTGTAATTGATACTACCTTTCAAGTGTCACCTTTCATTCTGTCAAAAGTCAGTTTGTGACTAATTTTACGACACTTTATTCGGTCAATTCATGTATTTTTAAAAAATGTTATTTCTTTTTACAAATTCATTTAATAGGTTGTCTCATGTTTTTACTAAATGAAAATCAATAGCAGATTTAAAATTTGATATTAATCATATATCTTCATGTGCCCAATACCGCCTTCCCTATGAAAGGTCAATATGATACTAATTTATCACATTTTTGATTTCTGTGATATGTAAACCTAATTTATGCTGTAACATTGTTCAATGCCAATTTTGTTTAAGGCGACATTGGGTCATGCTGCTATTATCAAAGGTTCCTGTTTTGTGATATCCTTAGTAATGGTGTACATGACATGCGTTATTTTGCTCATTTGTTTATTTGTAATCTACTTCATCTTGGTGTAACCATGCTATGTCATGTTTACCAAACATGTTTGTCTGTCAACCAGAATCGGATTTGAGTTTTTTTCTAGTTGGTCTTTGTGTACAGGTTTGTCTGTAATGTAACATCCTAGGTCATAAGATATCGTCATGTAATGCTTTCCTTAACAGGCATTTGAAGGTATCATCATAAAAGTCTAACTTATACTCTTCGTTAGTGTTACACACACAATACAATTCATACAACAATATTCTCCTCTACAAAACTGTTCACTTAATTAGGGTAAATATTATAGTAGCAATCAATAAATTTGATTAAAAGGACTAGTTTTATTGACTGTAAGACAATGTGAATAACGGACTAATATTATGACTGACTTATTGACTGACTTATTTGTTTTATAAGCCTATTAATTGGTTAACTCTAAACATTCTGTCATTTAAGGACATTACCGTCAAGTCATCCTAATATTTTTATTGCGTGCTGAATACGTCCTCCAAAATACATGGGAAAATGCACGATCAATAAACCGACTGAAATCGCTTGTCTTCCAATACCTTAGAATGATTAAGAGATAAGACTAGTTTTCTCGTGTTTTCTATAATTTATTTGTAATTCTATGAAATCAACATCCTCCTATTCATGCCATCGAACAGTGAAATATCCTGTTATTTCCATTACACTTTCCTCATGTTTTCATTTATATTATGCGTTTTACAACGAATTTAAGAGCTAAATCGTTTCATTTGCTCAAGATAGAAAAAAAGATTTGGTTAAGATCTATTTGCCAATTGATTTTGTTATTTTACCACTTTATTGAAATCATAACACTTTGTGCTAATACCTATGCGCAAATTACCCCTACGTCTTCATCATGATTACAGTCGTGCACGTTCCAATCATTGTGATTACAATGCAGTAAATTGTCCTCTGAGCCGTTACAATCTACGTCATCAAGGTAGATTAGCCCAGAACCAGCACTAACGGACGAATCAGCTGTAGCATTTATGCTGAAAATAACGCTAGAAATGTCATACACGCTTACGTTTATAACTTCAACATTAAAACTAAAATAAAAACAAACTATTTTTCTACATCAGTAGAAAGGAAGGTGATCAACACTGTTTTAAAACATTTCAATCGGCATAACACATTTGTTTGATATTTCGTGAGAAACATTTGACCACAGATATATTAGTATTATTTGTGTCTTGAAGATCACCACAATATATTTCAATTCCTCAAAAAACATCTGATTTTAAAATTGTGTTGTCTACCATTCCACATCGCTAGGGCTTCATGTTTAAAATAATTTTCACACAAGATTTGGTCATTAATGACTAAGGATAGTTGCACTTTAGTAGATAGATGTATTCGTAGAATAAGTACCAGATATAAGCTTGAAAGGAGGCCTAATACATAAATTGTAATTATGGCTCTTTTTTGTAATTTTGAAGTTCTATACGCTACTGAAAAATATTGAATTAAAAAAGTCAAAGACGAAACAATGCAGGACGTCTTTTGCAACTTTGCAGTCACTAATATTTGTTGTTCTCAGTTTAATAAATGGACAGTATCTAGAAGGAGCATATGCGAATGATTCTCCTAGAGCATTTATATTATGAGCACACATATAAGTTCTTTCGAGCACCGGTTAGACCATCTAAATAATTTGAATAAATGCACTTTCCGATTTTTCTTATTGTTTCATTAAAGTACTAGTAGTTTCGCAACAGCCACCCTTTAGAAAGAACAAATTACAATAATATTTAAAATGTTGTCAAAATAGTTTACTAACCAGTTTCGATAATATCGGAAGAATGCGCAACTTTTCTAGTCTTAAGATTTGTGTTACTTAAAAATATGCCGTGAATTTATGATAAATCAGCATGCAAAAAATGTAAAAATGTGCGCGCTGTCTATATACAAGTAGAAAAGTTATTACAAAACATAAAATTTTAGCTGCTGAAAAACACCACTTAATCTGCTAAATTGCAAAACTTTTCACCATTATTAAAGCGCCGCCAACGCGTCCTTCACACTAAAGAACTCTTTATTACAATTTTTTGAAAATGGAAGTCAGCAAATAAAGGCATCCATTTAGTAGAGCTGCAGTACATATACATTTAGCACCGGGAGAAGGTTATGCATAGTGATGTATTGAAGACGAACCCATTGATACATACTATGGATATCCTAGCATTCTGCAAACAACTTTGGCAGCATTGACGTTGGTGTCGAAAACGTCATCACAGACAGTGCCCCATTAAAATCCATCAGAACAGACTTCCACACGACCGCGTAGATAAGTGCTTCCTCCAACAAGGCGAACTAGTAAAGCTAAAATAAAATCCTTGAAATACGATTGTTCATTTCATCAAATTTTACCAAATCCCCTTTTGCTTTGTACAGTTCATTACCATATTGAACTGAATGTTTCCCATTACTTGTCACTTTTGTCAGCATAAAACGCAATTATGTACGAAAAATGTTTTATATGCACAGACACACATGTACTTATTTTAATGATAAAGCAAACAGTTAAAGTAATGTAAAATTTTATTTTTCAGTTTTCAGTAACAACATTCAATACGACAGAGCAACATATACGATACGATTTAGTAAAATGATAAATATACCAAGGTTGAGTACCTGTAACATTTTTGTATAAATGTGTATAGGACAAAGTTTTATCCGTCCTCAAGAAGTTTTATGCGCTTAGACCCTGCATGCGCAGGAGGAAATTATATACAGTGTAAGAGCAGGGTAACTCTTGAAAAATTCTACAGAGTTGAAGTCAGGTTTACCAGGTCAGTTTGGCATTCTCTAACAAACCATGGTATTTTATATTTCTCATTGTCTGCACAATCATTGAGAGCACATTGTGATGCCACTGAATTTTTGAAGTCCCTCGAGGGAGAATCAGCGTCGAGTTCTGCGCCTCGATAGAGTCATTCCCAAGCTGCTAGAGGTCACTCACTTCAACTTAGAGCCAGGAGGCGAGGGAAGAAATCTACTGGTCACACAACGACACGGAAGATCCCAGGGTCAGCCAGGACTATAAACAAACTAAATGAACAGAGGAAGCCAATGCCATTTTTCAGGACTATGCATTGGAACGTGTCACGGCCTGGCTTAGTCGGTAGAGGCTAAACATTTAATATCATCAGCTGCTGTATGTAGCGGCATGGCAACACATTTATGAAATGAAAGGTCGCAAGTCCATATGGACAAGGGCTGAGGTGAAAGATCTGTAACAAATATAAAAGTTATCTATATTTATTTCTTCGTAAAAAGTACGACACCAGTGTGGTGTAAATGGCAAATGCCACGAAGTATTAAAACAATATAAACTCTAGCTACATATTTGAATGCTTACATGTCTCAAAGTCTGATACATATATAGTCAAAACTGTGAACAAAGGTCTTCCTTTGGGGAGACAAAATATAGCCTTTGCTGACAGGTGACCTTTACTCGGAGGTCAAATGTATCCAAGGATAGAAAATCAATACAAATTACTCCCACGGGCGCTGTAAAGTTCAGACTTAGTCTGCCTTGTCTTTGCTTTAGTACAACAATGACAACTTCGGACCATGGTTCCAATGTCTGTATCCGTCCTGGCCAATAAAGAAGTTCTTTAATCAAAGAAGTTGTGCGATCTCGACCCTGGTGGCCAAGATCGACATGCATGGCTTTGAATTTATCCTGCCTCAAGATTTGTGGCAATACCGTTTGCATTCGTGTCTCGCCATTTACAGAAGTTCTCATGTAAAGAACAGTCTGCATAAGAGTAAGTTTTTGCCAGTCCCACAGATAGGTATTAATATCAATATATTCACGGTCAGTCGGCTTAGCCGGTCTACTGCTGTCTTTGACATGTGACGCTACTACGGATATTACTGAATCCTTACTAAGTGCCTTTGTCAGTCTTTAGAAGACAATCCAGTGGCATAAATGACATCTGATGGGATCTTCAACTCATTTATTTCGGGCGAATTGTCTGGCATGGTTATTTGGAGTGTATGAATGGCCCCGTATCAACTGAAGCGCATAGCGTTCCTATGTCAGAAAGTGAAGTAATATTGCTCCGTAGCTACAACTTTCGAATTTATAATTCATTTTATGAAATATCTGTAGAAATGAAAGCCATTACGTCGGTATATTAGGGCTAGTTGTACTGTATATGTAATAGTTATATCCAAAGTGAGCGTAGGACTCGTCCATTGTTGAAATGCTTACAAACATTTCTTGTCATTTTAGAACACGCTATGTACATGTATAATGTATGCGGTAATGACACTTTTGTGTCCCCCTCTCTTTCTCCCCCCGTGTTTCTAGAGCGATAAATGTAATATGTAAAAGTTTGGAAACCAAGTGAAAAATAGTAAAAATTTAAATTAGAAATACAGTATTGTTTTCATTGGCGACTGAACGAAGGACGGAAATCAGTACAGAAAATATATCTAATCTGAAATATATGATTTGAATATTACTTATTATAGATAACTGCAAAAACTGCACGACTGTTTACATAAGAGAACAACTGAACTGCATATGGATGAATTGATACACTCAGTTTATTACGAACTCAATAGAGCCTTTTTTGTCTTTATATCCAGGGTTTGCTATAACACGTATTACATACTCCTATAAAATAAATAAAGAAACTATTCGGACCGATAAAATTGGTTATTTATATCCTGATTTTCGTTATATCCGAAGTCGTAATATTTGGAGTTTACTGTAATGAAAATACGTATTTCTTTGCGTTTCTAACAAATATCCATAGAACGACTCAAAATCTAAATATGTACAGACTGTGTTTGTTCGTGTTATTCTGTTGATTTTTTTTCATGGTACAATTCATATATTGTGCGACATTATTTACCTGGCACTCAATAGGTAGTGAGTATTTTTACCATGCTTTATACGAGATGTTCAATATAAAATTTTAAAAGGAATGCTTGAAGGTATTCTATATACAGTAGTGCAGTATGGCATTTCTAGTTCTTCGCAATAATGCATTTAACTTTTATTTCCGCACCTTCGATACCAGGTAATTTCGTCAGCCTTCGTGGTCTGATCGTAAGAGCCGCTGACATGAACTCACTATGATAACCTTACATAAATTGAGAGTCATGGGTTCGACCCTCAGGTACCGATCATGTTAGAAAGAAAGTAGTACTGGTATAGTAAGGTAAACTGCCTGCCTGTTAGAATGACCAAAATACGACTGAAAGGGGCGCACGTTCCTTCTTATATTGTAATTCAGTTCAAATCAACTTTAACTGTCATTCAAACAGCAAAATTATGCAATGAGAAAATGTTATACTTGTACGTAAGTCCCGGGTTGAAACTAAGCCTTAGCACGAGGTGTTTATGTTACAGTTGTGTATTGCAATGTTTGACGTTACGTCACTAAATTTTACTTTCCACTTAGTGCGATCTTTAGAAAATATCATCTTTATTTTTTTCATAAAACATCAAACACCTATACATAAAGAAGCCGGTTGTGTCCCCGGTTAATAGCTCTTAGGTAGTTTGTAAAATGTTGATGTCTAACTCCGAGTGTAGGAATCGAACCTGCGCCCAAATTATAAATTTCACAAAATCTAATGATGTTTGCTCCAGTTATTGAAAATATTCCGGCGGCTATTTAAGATGTTTAATGTAACAGAACATGTATATTCCTAATGTGTTTCTTGAATGTATTTAAGATGACTGTTTTTCAAATGCACGTAGTAACACTTGTCATGCTAGCAGAAAAATCCAGTGCAGATCATGATTAGTTCTGCATCGTCCGATATTCTCCCTTTGAAACATTATATATCTGATATGTGTTATCATCCAAAACGAAAGATCGAAAAGTCAACTTTAGAAACTTAGCAGCGTACGTTTATAGGTGTTGATGCCGGTTTCAATATAAGCAAACATTCAGAAGACAAATAATTGTCAGATCTTATTTTCATAACAAAGTCATGAAAATGTTACAATTTTTAATTATATACAATAATCAAATTATAAAACATATTCGGAGAATAGTAAATTCCAGTAACTCATGCAAAAGTCCTATAAAATCATATTTTGTAAAACATTTTATAAAATAACATGCACATGTACATTGTACATAATGCATTAATTTTAAAGGAAAAAATTTTTTTTTTACGCCGAGTGACGCGGCATGGTATTTGTCGCATCTTGCAAATGTCACGCGGCGTGGATTTATTGCTCCCGCGTTGTAAAATATCCCGCGCTATGGCGCGGCAAAAACGGAATCCGCCTGTGCTGTACTGTATGTATTAGAAACAGTACTGTTGGCGAGAACAATAATGTTATTTCGAGGAGGCGTAGCCTCCGAGAAATGACGTAATTATTTGAGCGAACAGTTACTCTATCTGATTTGTATAATGGCACGTTGTTTGAAAGTTCTCACGCCCTAACATATCGTGTGACGTAACAAAGTTGTTTGGTAACGACCTCAATCTTTTTTACTGAAAGAAAATCAATAAATGTACTTGTTTGCTCTTAAAGTGTTCTGTAGCCTACAAAATCATACACCGGAGCAAGTGATTTTTTTCTTTTGTTTTTGACCGGCCGATGGACACGATTCCAAATTATTCTTGTAAACCAAAAAGCATTTATATCTACTAAGGCAATAAAATATCTGAAAGTGTTCTCTGTTCAGAGTTGTCTATTACATATAGAGCACAGTCTAAGCTCCGCCTCCACACAAAGTTCAAATTATCAGAAATACATTACAGCGTTTTCCTATGCAAATATGAAGTAGCCATGATACAAATACACTAAATCTGTAAATAAGTGAAATGACACTTGTACCGGATTTACACGTACATGTTGTGTGCGTATGCAAATTTTGTTATATCCATTTGTTTGATGGGACTCCAGCACACACAGAAAGAAAGACAAGCATCTGTAAGTGATCTACATGTATAAGTTAGAGTACTGTTGGCGAGAATAACTATGCTATTTCGAAGAGGCGTAGCCTCCGAGAAATGACGTAATTTTTTTAGCCAAGAGTTACTCTATCTGATTTGTATAATGGCACGTTGATTGACAGTTCTCACGCCCTACACTATCGTGTGAGGTTACATCGTGTGACGTAACAAAATTGTTTTGTAGCGACCTCAATTGTTTTTACTGAAAGAAAATCAATAAATGTACTTGTTTGCTATTTAAAGTGTTCTATAGCTACAAAACCATATACCGGAGCAAGGTATTTATTTTTTATTTTGTTTTTGACCGGCCGATGGACATGATTCCAAATTATTCTTGTAAACAAAAAAGCATTTATATCTACTTAGGCAATAAATAAATGTGAAAAGTGTTCTCTGTTCAGAGTTGTCTATTACAGATAGCGCACAGTCTAAGCTCCGCCTCCACACAAAGTTCGAATTATCAGAAATACATTACAGTGTTTTCAAATACAAATTTACAGTAGCCATGATACAAGTACATAAACACCAACTTATCACTATTGAATGCCGAAAATAATACGACCGATTGATATTTTTTCTCAGTTGTGTAATGGACCTGTGGCCATGCACTAGTCTAAACACAGACACATAGTTGATCTGATTGCTCTTCGTACTGTGTAAAATGTATCTCCGCCTATGGTACCATCACGACTTCTGGCATTCTTCTAACTGAAGTGGAAGAAGCTGCATATTCAGGTTTTTCTCCGACAGGCGACTTACTTGGGAGCCCCATCAAGCAAATGCTAAAACTAGGGCCCATCGAAAACTAGTGATACTACTTAAGTACGCTGGTAATAACTGGGGAGCATCTAAAACACTATCCTTTGGAACAGTGGAGACCCACTTTGAATATGACGGTTGCAGAACCAGGCCCAAAGAATCATTACCGGAGCATTGCATACATCTCCAATTAATGGCAATTAAGGCAATGGAGGAAGTCACTACATATACCAGTTCTTGCCAGACCACTCGTTGAGAATGAAGCTTTGTCCATGAATCCAAGAAGTTGACAAAGCAAACGCTACCTACAGTACAGCACAGGCGAAACCCCACGCATATGCGTCCATGCGGCATGTAAATAAGAGTCTGAAAGCATGGAGATG
>JAUMHA010408724.1:0-10852 GCA_032359765.1 Saxidomus gigantea | reverse complement strand
GATATTTGCTTGCATTTTGGTCATTTGAAGCCTTTTCAAGTCTCTGTGAAAATGCTGGTGTGAAGGACGAAATTTTGCCTGGATCAGATTTGTTCTTACATTCTGTAAATAATTGCAAGGGCCACAACTCTGGTAAAATATTATTATTTTTTCTGTATATGCGCATGTATAGATGCAATGCACCCAAGCTTTGCAGTATTTACTTAAAAATTGGTACTCAGTTTGACCAGAATTTCAGAGAAAAAGTATGGAATGCTCACTACTAATTCATATAAATGAACTGAATGCTGAAACATACAGTCACAGTACTTTTTATTGACATCGATTATACAATAAATAAAACAGATCCTTCAACTCTGGTTCTCAATTAGTCATGAGATATAAAAGAAATGACAAAGATAGTCAATTATATTGCAATTAGTTATTGCAAGATGACTTACATATGTGTAACGTGTGGTAATTTCTCTAGTACAATAGTTGTTGTTGTTGTGGTTACTACTTTGATACCGTTACTCATCAAGACCTATATTTGAGATATATAAAAAAAACATGCAATGTTTGACGATTTAATGTCCGTGTTGGCCATATGTCATCTTATGCCACCGTGAGTTATTTTTGTATTTGTATTTGTTTTAATGTATGATTTAGGATCTATGACGCATACAGTTCAGTTTTGTAAACAATATGTTTGCAAATATTAAATGTTTTGTAAACATGGTAGATATTATATATTATTATCGCTGTCAACTATGAGTTTTATGTCAGGGTTACTGACTTATGCGTATTCTTATGACTAAGTATCTGTTTACTTGATATTGCAAGAAATACACGAGTACAGCTTCAAGTAAACTACAGTAAAACTTACGATAATTCGTAGTCACACGGGCCTAAGTAAAATGGGTCTCGACTTAATCAAATTTACAAGGGAAAATATCTCATACTAATGGTCTTATCATAATAAAGTGCATTGAATTCTCCGCCTGTTATGGCTAGTAATGCCATCGTTAAATCTGAAATATGAACCCAGTACCACAATGTTCTATCATGAATTTAAATTGTACAAATATCAGTTTAATTTCTTCACACAAAACATGAAAACTGCAGACCGATTTCAACTTTATTTTCATCCCATTCATAATAGGCTAAAATTAGTTGGAGACCATTGAATGTGCAAATAATATTTCATACAACTGAGTTAAAAAACTAACTGACAATTGGTCCCGAAAATGACAATTAACAATAGAAGTTTTTCTGGCAATGTGTCAAAAATATAGATTCATGGACGAAGGTGTATACAGATTTATTTAATCAATAACTTTGAGTTGCTACTAGATAAATTAGTAAGAACTACCCGGCGGGACCGCTGGTGTTCCCAGAGTCATCCAGTAACTTATGTACGAGTTATCCATGGTGATGTGTAGTTAAATGAATAGGAAATATGGATTGAAACAAAGAGAGATGTCGAGATATCTCGGGTCCTCGTGTTATTGATGCTCAAATGAAGTTTAACTGTATTTTAAACAGTAGAAAAGTTTTTATATAACTTAAACAATGTTCTTTTAGAGATTAAAATTGTAAACATATTTGACCTCAGAGTAATCCGCCAAACAGTAATCTATTGAAAATTTATTTAAAAACCCTGGATACAGCCTTCCATATCAAAAATGTATCAATTGTTACAACTGAGTTTTTAGGTCACCTGGCACAGCTATTAGGATCTCTCACCATTCGTCGTACGTCTGTATGTCGAACGTCTGTCCATCCACCACTTCATTTGATATCTCCTCTGAAACCACCAGGCCAATGTCAATAAAACTTGGCAGGGATGTTTATTGCATGAAGCACTATTAAAATTGTTCAAATAATTCTAATCCATGCAGAACTCTGGTTCCTTTGGCAACAAATAAGTCATTTTTTAACTTTAAAAATCTTCATTTCAAAAACCCCAAGGCTAAGATAGCTTAGATATTAGGTGTGTGGCAGTGTCCAGTTTACTTCTACCGAGATTGTTTACATCATGCTCCTTGAGTTGAAATTGGTCGTGCCCGGGTCATATGTTAAACATAAAAATATAAAGTAAAATATGTTTAACATAGAAATATAATTAAAATAAAAAATCGAAAAATAATTGTAAGTTTTAGTAGTTTTGGTGTATTATAAGCATTGTGTGGGGGTCCAGTCTATCAATTTTGTCCAAAGCATGCCCCTGTGATCTTGATTGGCTTTCCCAGGAGTTAAACTCGTCCCACCATTTTAACCTGTTTTTCAAGTTTTAGAGCTACAGACTGTGTACTGTATTTTTGCTTTGTTTGACCTTGTATTTAAGCCAATGGTACCCAGGTGAGTGAAACAAGGCCATCATGGTCCTCTTGTTTGACAGTGGGTATTTCTCAGTTATGATATTGAGTCACTAATGTACCATGCACACCATTGTCCTGTGTCATCAGGAAAGAAAACAGGATATCCTGTTGTACAGTTAATTTAGGATAATATGACACAACAAAATTAATATACAGTATGTGAATGTAACCATTGCATGAAAAGATAGATCATGCATGTAAGAAAAGATTGATGGCCTCCATCACGGAACGGTTCGTTACTTGCCGTCCATTGGTCAACTTATTATTAAAGTTAATTAGATTTGGTTGATAAACTCCTTTAATTATTCATTGGCTAATCCGGGTCGTACCGATTATAGCCTCTTTAGAGGATGGTGGACCTAATAAGCACGATTACAAAACATTGGCTAATCAGACCTGCATAACAGTTTCTTCCTTAGTCAAGGTTGAGTCAAGGAACGTTTCTGAATATAGCCATTAATCTTAGCATCACTGTCACAGTATTGTACTATAGTAGGAGTTTGACCTGTGAGCTATGACCTACTATAGAATATAAATTATTATAAATATGAAAGTGCAGATACGACTCAATGCATAAAAGCTTAACTACACCGCTTCATATGGACAGTGACCTATTAACATTAATTTGTTTACAAATTATTGTCAAACGGTTACATGTGAATCCCTCAAAACCTTTTCTCTCCAGGTAAGCAATTGTGATCTCTGATGTCCATCATCTGTCCACATTTACCTTTTCAGCTCTTTTAAAGGAACATTTCATAGCAATCATCGAATGTTTGTCTTAATAAATTCTAGGTAGACTTTGAATCTGTGTCATGTGTGATCAAAAAGTAGGTCATTAGGTCAGATCTGAGAAATATCTTGTGAACACTTCAAAGGTATTATTTTGTTTCAGATTAGCTTGAAAGTTGATTAGAATTTTTGTTTTGATAATCTCTAGGTTGAGTTTGAAACTAGGTCATTGGAGTCAAAAACTAGATCACCTGGTGAAATGATAGTAAAACCTTGTAAACACTCCAGAGGCCAGGTTCTGTTCCCAATCATCATAAAGTTGTTCAAAATGTTTGTCTTGATGAACTCAAAGCTCTAAATGCATTCCTTTGTTAAAAAATGTGAGGATAGGGTTAATTTAATATTTTCTATATTTCAGATGAAAATGATGGTTTTCCATTGCCATCAACAGATGAAGAGATAAAGGAATTTGATCAGCAAGCATTCATAGACCAGTCACAAGATTGGGGCAAATCTGGTCCATCCAAGCGCACGAAGAAACGAGATCGACAGAGGTCCAAATCTGCAACAGCAGTGCCAGACTTTGCTACTATACGACTCAAACTACAAAGACTTCAATGTAAGAGACTCTTATTTCAGTTCTATATGACAATCTGTGTTCATTTTTTATCAGATACTTAAATATTACCCAATATAGACATAAAATATTACCCCAATGTAGACATAAAACTACCCAAATGTAGACTTACAACATTACCCAGTGTGGACATAAATCATTACCCAAATTGAATGTGGACATAAAACATGACCCAATTTACACATAAAACATTACCCTAATGTAGACATAAAACATTACCCAAATTTAGACATAAATAATGTATCCTTGTAAATTTAGACATAAATATTACCCCAATGTCAACATAAAACATTACCAAATGTAGACTTAAAACATTACCCAAAGATAAACATAAAACATTACAAAATATAGATGTAAAACATTACCCAAAGATAAACATAAAACATTACAAAATATAGATGTAAAACATTACCCAAATATAGACATAAAACATTACCAAATATAAAAATAAAACATTACCCAATTTTAGACTTAAAACATTACCCAATGTAGATGTAAAACATTACCCAATGTAGAAGTTAAACATTACCAAATATGTAAATTGTCCAGTACACTTCATTTCCAGTGCTCATCTTGAAGGAAATCTCAAAATTAACCAAAAGGAAATTCCTTAACACTTTAATGTATTACAAAACATTACAGCATCAATGACTTTCACTTACTTAATTAAGTGCCTACCCTTGTTCAAGTACCCAGGTCTAAACTCTTTCACATATAATAATGTCACTGAAGGCTGGTACTTTAATTATACTGCAGTACAGATCCATCCTGGATAAAGATTACTAACTCTTCCTGTTATAACAAATTAGCCCACCATAATTGTTGTTCTTGAACATTTACTTAAAGTGTTTGTTTGTGTAGGTCATAGTAACTTCCGTATGATATTCAGTATGATTGGTGCACATGATACTAGAGTCACGGCTACCAATAGATATATCTCTGACTTACGTTGTCAAGTACCATTAGCAATATCAAGGAAGTTTTTAATGAAAAACTGACCAGTATCCTGTAACTTGATCATACAAACATACTAAAAACCTAGTCTTGTTGTTAGAATACAAACGATGGACACTAAATTGCAATTCTGATTTTTATTTAGGTAGGTAATTGTTTAATTAGTAGCTGCAACTAGATACATGTAAGTTAGCTCAGAAATACTATTAATCTAAGCAGCTGCAAGTCAATGTATACACTTTGCTAAGATATCATTTAATTAGCAGTTGAATTATTTAGGGTCACTTTATTTTAAAAGATACTTGGAGATTTTCCGTATGTCTAACTTAATCTTATCTAAAAACAATGATTACCGGTATTGGTTAATATCTGTAAAGTCACTGAAGCAATTCACATTTATATGCAAATTGAACTTTGACTAAGTAAATACTTTCTTTTATTCCTTTAATGGATAAAAAATGAATAAATCGTAAAAGTGAGAAGATTTACAATTAGATATACTGTTAGGTTATATGATATGATTATACATGGATGTTTAAAAACCCACTAGGTGGTAGATACCCGGATCTTCCATTTTCTGGGTAAGATAACCGATGTTTAATTTTGAATATTTATCTGATTTAACTTCCTCAGTTTTGAAGAATATTGAAAGATTAACATTCAAACTGTTCACTGTACTTCAGTGTTGTTGTATCATTTGTTTGGTGTAAGGAGTAATTTGGCTCACGCTGTCTCCATTAAAAATATTTACAACCATTAATAACAGTATATACAGGTGCAGTTATCAGATTTACAAAGCAGTCAATTTATGATCACAAGGAAACACCATCAGATTTTACAATTTTTAGCTCACCTGAGCATGTAGTATTATGATCGAACAATGTCAAGGCATCTGTCGACTGTCAATCTGTTCACTCTGTATCTAAAGACTCCAGTTATAGTGAAATGGTACATCAAACTCCGTATCTAAAGCCTCCTGTTATAGTGAAATTCTGAATAATAAGGAACAAATTTTTTGGACCTGACTTTCCTTCTTTATTAATATGAAAATGCTACTTGAATATAACATACTGCAGATATAAGGAACACATTTAAATGGTCCGAAGGAGTTAGTAACATACAGAATTTACTGTACCTTTGTTGTAAGTGGTCATATTGAAACATTCCTTGTTCTATAACTTCAGCAGACTTTCAGTACTTTGATATCAAGCTTTCTGAAAGATCTAGCGAAGGCACTATGATGTTTTCTTTGTTTCTTTCATTTTATGCGCACTATCCCTTAACTTAATTTGCAGTTTAGTTAAAGAACAAGACAAAGGCATTGTTATGTCGAAGCAGTCTGTAACCTTTTGTACCCTATTCTCGCAATTTGATTTTTGGCCTGTATTGTAACTAATGCATGCATTTGATGAAGTAGGGCTCATAGAGGAATTGATCATTCTGTTCTATTGTTGTCTCAAGAGTGCGTGGTGTGTCGGATGTAACACCGAGTCTTGCAACGCTGCCACTTTGTCTGTTCTCTGCAACATAGGGATATTGATCAGTAACTCCTGTAACAGATCAGAACTGTATCACAAGAAGAGTATGTCCATATACTTTATGTCCTTCATTTGTGCATCCTCAGCTTCACATATGCTGGGTGTAATTAACAGCTCTATCGCTTGACATTTTTCTTAATCTGCAAAGATTTCCATTTATTGACATTTTGTAAAAGTAACTAATGTGTTAAAATTCAATAAACAACATCATTAAAATGATGGCTGCTTGAACGAAAGGGTATTGGATTTTCCGATTGTACTCATTAGACATTACTTCACTCCTCGGGAGTTTCATGGTAATGAAAAATCTGAGTCATTAGTATCGATCTGTGACCGTATTTAAGGTCAAACATGCAAAGAGGCCCTATGTGGGGCAATCATGAAATTGTTGTAAAAATTGTCATCTAGTTATTTTATTCAAGCAGGCAAATAATATTTTCAAATGAGATACACTGTTATAAATATTTCAATTAGAGGCATGAAGATTGGGGGTGGAGATATGAGAAGATTGGGGGCAGAGATATGACTGAAAATTTGAGATCAAACATGAAATACCTTTCAATAAAAAATGTTCACAGGAGATTTGTGACTGTGAATAACATTCCTGCCTTTAATGGATTGTCTAGTAATTCAAAGACAATAGTGAATGCAAGCGTATGAAAATCAATGCACAGGTTAAATTGACTTTTGTTTAAAAGATCATTTAAATAAGTGCTATTAAAGGCAGAATATTTTACACTGACTGCTGTGTATAGAAGTATAATGACATTGAATTCATGCATCCTAATAAATTATTCTCTTAATGAATGGTGTTTTATGTTGTATTGTACTTTCAATGTTGCTAAAGCCGACATTTAAATCTTCCTGTCAAAAATGTATTATTCATAAACGTCATTTAGGGTTGAAACTATGTTTATTGCACTGATGTGCGGCCACCTGCTTGGTGGTTTCAGTCACCACTTGCATTTGGGCTTTACCATGTCTGCAGGGACCTCAGGTCACCAAACCCATTTAGTAAAATGCCTTTTACAATACACACAGAGGGTTGCAATTCTGGCACCTATGCACTAACCCTCAACTACATGGTTAAAGTCTTTCTCTGATGTTAAATATATTCTGTTCAAAACAGCCACCTGCATTAAGTCACCAGCCCACTTAAATTCGTCCCTAAGACTGGGTTACAGATTTGATTCTGGCTGATATTAACAAGCCTTGTATAAATGCTCTGAACATTGCACACAGCGAAGAATTCGATATTTACTGCTATCTATTCCTTTCCAAAACAGTGCAGAATAATAAGTTTCTAGCATTAATTCCTTTTCCAAAACTGTTCTTCCATAAAGAGAAGCAATCACTGTTTTTTCCTGCTTATGGAGATAATATTGATCGGTCTGCTAGTTTCCTTTCCTTTCCCCCCCTATCCCAGAGGAATTGATTCACTCGTGCCATTCTCATTGCATTCTTTCACAAAAAATGCATGCATGAAAAGTGCCCTGATTTTCTATACTACAGAAATTCATGTCACTTTAAGTTTGTGTACTCGAGACCATAAAAAAAATTTTTTTTATCACAAAATGGATTTATACAGAGCACTGGAAGTACTGTTTGAATGATGATTCATCGTTAGAGGATATGACAGTCACAGTGGATACTGAGTACTATCGTGTCTGGAATATAACATATAAATCTTCTGCTAAATATCTCTACAGGATAATATACTGTTTCTACGGATATACATATATTTTTTTGATGTTTCAGCATTCAATTTTTTGAAAAGATTTTAACTTCTTAATCAAAGATTTTTAGTGGTGAAAATATATGTTATTTGAATTTAACAACACACACATACAGGAGCAATGGATATGAGAGAAAGGGATTTGGACAGTTATTTTGCACTTTGTATGGAAGTTGAATAATAAATGTTTTATTTGATTTATACCAGTATTTGGAGACTTTGTGAGATATTCACAGATTTCACAATGTGTATGTGGGGTAGGTATTCACATTTTGTACAGTAGGAACATTAAGTTATGTCACTTTGCAATTTTCATATTTACGACAATACATTTTTTTAATGGTTGCAAATAATTTTTAATGGCAGTGGCATTACATGGGAGCCGCTTAAACTTTTTACAACTGTTAAAAGCAGGATATATACTTGCAGTTGTCAGAATGACTTGGAATGAGCCTTAAGAGTGAAAAATCTTAAGTTGTTAATTAGAATTAATGTTTGGCAATCAGGAATTAATGAATAAGTGTAAATTAATGATCTGGTACTTTATGCACTCAGTTAATGAGCTATGAATTAAGCTGCACGATTACTGTCACATACTTCAATGATTCATATTGATCATCTATATAATATTATTATGTCACATCAAGAAATGATTCATGTTTGTCAACACAGATCATGATTTTTGATGTAACATCAAAAGAAGATTAACATTGATACATATTGCAGGGTAATATTCTTTAACTTATGATCATATATTAATGTAATCAGAGGCCAGGAAACAGTGCTATCAATCATACTGTAGTGCAGATACAGTTAAAACCCCAGAATACAGAAACCCCTGATTAAGCAGTCATTTGTCTGTAACAGCCTAGAGTGTTGATTTATCCCAAACGTTAATTTTAGATTTATAAAAAGAAACATTTGTTTCAAGAAGCCATCTTTTGTCCCAGACAGGCTTTTTAACACAGGTTACCCTGTATAATCACCATTGTATGAAACATATTTCATAAGAAATGTAAAGAATTTAGGAAACAAAAACTTTTGAATTGCAAAATTGGCTATCTCTCAAAATGCTGTGCCGATGCCATATTTCTTGGTGCTATTGATGACATAATATAGAATAATTATTCATGATTTATTAATGGGAGAGAGTGTATAGGAGAGTGGTCCGTTACCAAGTTTAGACAGTAAATGATATTGACCCAGGGATAAGGACATTGACAATATGTCAGGCCACCATTGGTTCCTAAGAAAGTGATTTATTTATGAAATTACTAATAAGACAGTCTGAGAGCTGGAAATAGTGCTGAATACAGGACAAGGCTTGCTATAATGTGTATTATAAGAATGGGGCAAAAACAAATACCAAGACTTTATTCTTATCAATGGGGCAAAAACAAATACCAATACTTTATTCTTATCAATGGGGCAAAAACAAATACCAAGACTTTATTCTTATCAATGGGGCAAAAAACAAATACCAAGACTTTATTCTTATCAATGGGGCAAAAACAAATACCAAGACTTTATTCTTATCAATGGGGCAAAAACAAATACCAAGACTTTATTCTTATCAATGGGGCAAAAACAAATACCAAGACTTTATTCATGGTAAGAATAATATAATCATGAATGAGCAGCGTAATAAAAAATATTACAAGGATTTCAGTTGATTATTCGGCATAGTTAAGTTTCAATTAATCTGTTTTGGCTCGACTCGAGTGTCAAAAAAAAGGTTCTTTTAACTTGCATTACTGGCTCCTGAGACACCATTAAAGATTATCAGAGACACTGAGAACCAGCAGTTAAAATACCAGTACTAGGAACCAATTGCAGCGCGATCAGCTAAGGCACATGTGGCATCAGTGATTTTGCCTAAAGGTTCGTCTCACAGACTTGAACAGGGATCATACCACAGTCCTCTGTATGTAGCAAGTACCATCACCAGGCAGCTGAAAACAATTTAATAATTTGTTGTACATGTTAATGGACTTAACCTGTAAAAAGTGAAAGAAAGCCATGAAAAAGTTGTAAAAAGAGCAGTCACCTATGTACTTTGACTACTTTTGTATTCATTTGAGTGTTACACTTAATAAAATATATTTTGCGTCTGCCTTTCGTGTTACTAGTGTTACAAATTTATGCACCAAATAACATCAAGATTTTCATAACTTTAATTTAAAAGTTTAAGGAAACAAAGATGCTTTTTGAGATATGTGTTACCTAGGAAACATGAACCTATAGAAAAGTACATCATGGTTCAATACATCATAGGTATCCTTCATAAACAACAAACACACATGCTTTGTGAATCATTATAAATGTAATATAACAGTATAATAAAACTTAATCACATATAGTTAGCCTTTCCTTGAAATGTACTCTTTGCGATTTTTGTTTGCTGTTCACCATTTGATGTAGTAACTTTATGAACTGTGAAAATATGATTGATGTAAAAGAAATTTGAATAGTTTGATTAGATGCTATAGGAAGCGTAAAATAATAACTGTGGTTACAAGTGATTTAAAAAGTTTAAACCATATCCGTGGCAATCAAAAGTTTGCTTCTTAAAATTAAACTAAAGATGTAGGGCACATTACAATTCATTGGAACTTATTCCATAATTTTCATACTAAATGCTTCTCCTTGGAAAAGAAGATCAGGAATATTATGTAGTATTTGCAAAGTAAGGATTATAAATGGAATAAAATGATTGGACACTTTTCGAAAAAGTCAAATAGATATTCTGTTGAATTGAATCCTGTAAATTGTTATGGAATTGGGAATCTCACTGAGCTGCTGTTAACTCTGAAAGGTTTGGTTTATCCATATTATTGTATATATTTTAATATACACAAAACATCCAGCTGACTCTAACATCCCCTCCCCCTTCCTC
>JAUMHA010408713.1:0-10853 GCA_032359765.1 Saxidomus gigantea | reverse complement strand
TGTAGATGTTGATGGTAAACATATAGTTTGAGTTTCAAGTCAATACCTTTGATAGTATTCAAGATATTTGACTTCATGAAAAACTTTAACCAACGCAGACGCCGACGCCCCAACCGACGCCGACGCTGGGGCGAGTGCAATAGCCTCCTTATTCTTCGAATAGTCGAGCTAAAAACAATATGTACCCCTAATACTGTTGCTTTTATAAAGTTAATATCTAAGCTGCCTAGTGTACCTTGTCTGCTGCATTTTCTTGGTGTTTGAAGAGTCATTCTTCTGTTGGCTAGTGTTTGATCATGTTAAAGGATTACTTTACCTATGTAATCTTAAAAAGTTTGAAAGTTAACTAAAAATAATCATATATGAAAGAATTATTTTTATTTCTCAATGCTGTGACTAGCTAATTACAATGACTTACAGGTGTGTATGATGAAGAGGTGGTGACTCTAGACCCTCTTCTTTTCCGTGGCTTGTTAGGTCGGTTAGAATCTACAGATGTTGCTGCCTTGACCGGCTCTCGACTTTGTTTTTCTTCCGGTTGCTTAAATATGAATCAAAATGAATTTAAAATGAACCTTTCTGAGCTAACATTTTATTACAAAGAAAAACATTCACGGTAGGTCTTATTTGTCAAGGTACAAAATAAATCAAACATATATTTACTTTAATAACAAAAATTTATTATTGTTTTGGTGTCAATTTTCAAAGACATATCATGTATGTACGTCAACACTTTCTTCATAAAAAAAAAAATACAGAATGATTTTCCAAACAAAGCATAAATAAGTTTTTTGTTTTCTAAGTTAACATTACTGATACTCACAACTTTCTCAGGGGGTGGTTCCAATTCCTCTGGAGGTAGAGTAGGGGGGTCCAAGTAGTAACTAGCAGGCTTTTGTAGGCAGTGTGTATGATACAGCAACAACCTATGATAAATACAGTATTCTAACATGATTCATGATTTTGTTCCTATGTACAAAGAGGAAAGAACTTATGCTTTATTATGCCATAAAAAATGTTTTGACATGCAGGCTGATACAATGTAAAAAATAATGTCATATTTTGCCACATGACGTTGAATAAATATCTGCATAGAAAAAAATCATTTGCATTGATTCACCTTTGGTAATATCTGGTCATGTTCGAATTGAAATAACATCCTTTTCAGCATTGTTATTATCTTATAAACAACTCTACGGCATTAGTGGTCAATAACTGCCTGTCAAAACTCCAAATCATTGTTTATTAGATGATGAACACTGATGTAACAGATGTTATTTCATAATCATATTATCAAATCTTACTTTGCTGAATTTCTAAAATGAACTTGTTCCTCCTTCAATATGGACAGTACCATTATTTTTTCAAAATGGTGGTCACTGAAAATTTACTGACTGAATAGCCAGCAAGGCAGATCATGATCAGACCCTCTTGCAACCAGAAGAGATAAAGTGACAAACATGGCAGGTCATGTCAAATTCAAGATTGATTTAATGACTGTAATGTACAGCCAGAAATTTTTAACATAACCATTTCTCAGGAAAAATATTCAGATAAAGCAAAAATCTGGAACAATATTGAATAGAATTCTCAAATCTTAAAACTTTACAAATGCTTTTAATGCACACACACATTTTCTAAATATTTCATATTGACAGAATACTAAAATAATGACTTTATTGTTGATCAGTTGAATCAAAAATGAGATTGTGTTTTCAATCACAGCACAAGTGTGTATACTTGATGATGTAAATGTTTGACCAACCTGTGTTGTTCCTCATATTTCAGTGGCTTCTTCTCCACCCTTACAGCTCCAAAAAATGTCCAAGATAGGGGTGGTGGGTTCTTGATGCTTTCTATAACATCCCATGGACTCACCATTTCTATCTTACCAACTTGTAAACCCTGTTCATTTCATGAAATAAAGACATGAAAATGAAGAGTCAATGTATCTAATTTAAATGTTACCAAATCAAACCATCAGGTGCTGTATTTAGCAAGTTTAAATGAAAGTACCAGGGTATGACACATTTGTTCTCTACCACGTCTAAGAGCTGAATCTGTTCGTACAGTTTTGTTTTTTGTTACAAGTTACACCATAACTACTGAAGAGCTACACTCTACTAACACCACTGCCTGGCATTGTTCAGTGGTTCCAAGCCATTCTGAGCAGCATAAAAGCAATTATTTAAATGACCACCAAGTTTCTGATTGGCACCTATTTCATTGGTGAGAGTTAACATCATTCATGAAACAGCCTACCATTCTGTAGAGCTTCAACATGAAGTGTTCACATGTGTTTACCGGTAAAAATAACTCTACCCACTGCAATGGCTTAACAGTTCAACCAACTAGCTTTTAGGCATACTACATTCTACATGCAATTAAGAAAATTTTCACTCGCCCAACATACAAAGTTACAGACCATTGCTGATTTCTATGACTAGGACAAATATAAGATATGTACAAGAAATTATTCTCTTCAAACAGCCATGGTAAGCCTTTGAAATTTCTATGATTCAGTATTCTCGGGTTGACACTGGTGTCAAACAAAACAACCAGACTGCAGCTTTTTGTCACAAATAGAGCAATATCTTCTAACTATTCTAAGAATATCAAATGAATAAAATTTATACAATTACCTGTTTGCGTTTGATAGAATCAAAGCCAGTGATTTTGTTGCCCTTGGTATCAACAAGTGTACCATGTGGTTCTACAGTAACGACCTCATAGTAACGTTTTGGAAGGGGAAGTAATTGCCGTACTTGGTCAGTTGCCTCAAATATTTTGTCTCCTAGCTCTTTCTACAAGTTTTCAACACATTGTATTGTCATTACACAACTGGATTGTCATTAAACAAGTCTAGTGGATTGTCATAAATGTTATTAAGTCTACTGGATTGCTACAGTTTAAGCTTGAATGATAGCAAATTTTCTCATGGCAACAAACATTAGCCAGAGCTGTCAGAAGGGTTGAAAATAAAAATATTTCGTTTTTCAAACACATAGGATGTATTTACGAGTCGCTATGTTAGAGATGCTATCACTCAGCATTGACTTTTATTTGAATCCTTTATACATCGACTTCTTCAATATGTATCTCTGTATATGCTCAAGAATATCTTGGACTTGTAGTAAATTCCGTAACATTTCAACTTCAACCAAGTCACGTTATATCTGTGGGCTATACAATTCATCCATGCCGGCATATCTTCGGCTTACGCAGGCCCATGCCGTATATCGAGAACACTTTATCGATAGTATGAAACGAATATACAGGTGTATGCCGGCAATAGCATGCACCCATGCAACATACAGCCCTTGTCATGTAAATTTATCGCAAGATTAAACTTACTCTTAATTTTTTCACAAGGTTACCATGCACCTTTCTGTTGTCATCTGACTTCTCGCTCGGATCTGGTACTAATGTTCCAAGCAGTAAGCAGTTTAGCATGTCCAGCACGGTGGCAAACAGTTCACTACAAAAGTAAATGTACAATTAAACCTTTTTCATTGACAATCTGTATCTAACAAACATCTGTCATCTGTATTTTTAAATCATCTGCCATTGGTCATCTGTATTTAACAATTATCTGCCATTGGCCATCTGTATTTTACAATGTTCTGCCATTGGCCATCTGTATTTTGCAATCACCTGTCATTGGTAATCTGTATTTTGCAATCATCTGTCATTGGCCATCTGTTTTTAACAATCATCTATCTGTATTTAACAATCATCTGCCATCAGTATTTAACAATCATCTGTCATTTGGCCATCAGTATTTAACAATCATCTGCCATTTGGCCATCTGTATTTAACAATCATCTGCCATTTGGCCATCTGTATTTAACAATCATCTGCCATTGGCCATCTGTATTTAACAATCATCTGCCATTGGCCATCTGTATTTAACAATCATCTGCCATTGGCCATCAGTATCTAACAATCATCTGCCATTCGCCATCAGTATCTAACAATCATCTGCCATTGGCCATCAGTATCTAACAATCATCTGCCATTGGCCATCAGTATCTAACAATTATCTGCTTTTTTTCAGCCGCTAGTTCTCTGTCCAGGTAGAACAAGTAAATAATTTCCTAGTAAATTCAGTTGTTTCAAGAAGCAACCTTCCTTTAGTCACAACTTTTAAAGTTTCACATTGCTGGCTGCTTAAGTAGGATTCTATTGTTCACATCTTTGAGTGCTTTTTGATTTAAGCTGCACTCTACTTGATATCTCAAATAGACTAGTCCCTCTCTTTAACATGGACTGTGCCATTACATGCTTACAGGGAAGGCTCAATGACAATGTGCATAAACTGACCGAGGAGCTCAAAATGTGGACCACAATCAAACAGCACAGATGGACATGGCTCCTCTCCTTTTCAAAGGTGAAAGCTTAAAATTGTTAACAGTTCCTTCTTGGCAAATTCCTGGTCTATTTTTAAACATAAATTTTGAGAGACTGCATCCACTGTCTTTTTGGTTGCCATACATAACTTCAACCTTTGCAAGGTGTGCCTTTCTCTCTATTTATAGTGACCAGTTCAACACAATACATTCATTACATAGACAGTCGAACCGGTCTTAAGTGACACACAGGAGAAGTTGAAATTTTGGTCTCTTTACTCAGGATTGACTATTAATGCTTGAAATCATAAGGGAGGAATTTAAAGTGGACGTATAGGTCAGTATGTCGCTTGACTCGGGTGGTTGCAAGGGCAGGTCAGACTGTATATGAAATATAAAATCAGGATATTTGATTACTAGTATTTAGCATTAAACTCTCAGAACCAGTGGACACAATTTTTACAATTTGTAATAATGACTTACTAGTTGGAATGCATATCAACTACTCCACTGCTGATGAGCTGCAGTAAGAGTAATGCCCAGTCTGTCGTCAGACCCGTGTTACGCTGTATTGTGTCAAACATCCCGCCTACAAGAGATAGCCTCAATTGTAACGTCTCATGGATGTTGTTCCTGATCTTTGCTTCATCTGGGTATTTTTCCTGCGGGATGGGAAATCAATTTGTCAAAAATAGGATGTGATTTTAGTACTACTATATTTACAACAGTATTATGTAACTTGTATTGTTGACAAGTTTATTACAGTGATGCAAAACTTAGCTTGAAGATACATCAGTCTAGAAACAACACCCAAACTACATTTTAGAGTTAATATTCTAATGAGAAAACTTTCACTACATTTAAATACCTATAAAATACCTGGTTTTTGGAAAAAGCTAACCTTATCTATAAGAAGTGATTGACAACTTTCAGTTAGGGATTCATACTTCTGCATGCAAGTGAAGCTGCTTATGAGTGTTGTGATTGATTTTATTTATGGATAACTTCACATTAATTTATGGATTTTTTTATGTATTTATGGATTACCTTACATATTTATGGATAACTTCACCTATTTCAGGATAACTTCACTTATTTATGGATTACTTTATGTATTTATGGATTACGTTACATATTTACGGATTGCTTTATGTATTCATTGATTACTTTACGTATTTATGGATTACTTTATGTATCTATGGATTACTTTGCATATTTATGGATTACTTTATATATTCATTAATTACTTTACGTATTAAAGGATTACTTTATGTACTCACTGATTACTTTACGTATATGTGGATTACTTTATGTATTTATCTTAGACAAAAGATGATATCCAAACAACTAATCCTTACCAACATTTCTCGAAAACTGCTGATAAACTTCTCAAGCTGATTGAGAAGAGAGTTGAGCAGGCCTTCTCGCTGTTCATCCTGGCCTTTCAAACAAGTCAGAATCAACGATAAGAATGGCTGATGACTCAGTAACGATTTACTGGAATGTAAATTTTCAAAAAAACATTCAAATATTTAATGAGAAATCTATACTGTATGTAGAGAAATATTTGAGACAAATTCAATTTTTTGCCAATTTTCATGACAAGTATACTATCATAAATTAAATCACTTTGTACCTTTTCTGGTTCCTCTCTTTGTCTAGTTTGCTTTTAGGAGGTAGGAAGGTGTTGCTGTTTTCGAGCACCTGACCTGCCTGCCTCAATACCCGGCCCTGGACACCACTGGGAAGTTTTGAGATCAGGGGAGCAACAAGCCATACACTGTTATCCTTCTCTGTGGTATCATTTCTGAAGGTAAAATGAATTTTTAATTACAAAATTCAATGTTACTGTTTTGTGTCAAGTATTTATCAAGTTCAACTTTGCAGCCAAAGAGTCTGATCAAAGTGCATACAGTTCATCTATCCATCTCACAAAACAAGCGATATAAACCCCTGCCCTGCTGGTCTTTACTGGTTCTACCAATGCTTCGCAGTTTACACAGTTTTAAGTAGGCATTTCTTTGAACAACTAATGATGCTGTTGAAACTGGTAGAAAGAAAAATCAATTTTAAAGTTTAGTAGGCAAAGGTTAAACAATGTAATAAACAGAAGTTAGAGCTTTCTACTTTTGACACAACTTTAAATAACTGCAGATTCAAGAAGAGTTTCAGGGCTTTCTTTTCATAGCACAGGTTGTTTCTTGACATCTCCCATTAAAATATTACATTATAATTATGTACATTGTAGTTTTTGCTCATGTTGACATATTGTTTGACATTTGCCCCAAGTTCAAACTTTTCCTCAATTTTTGTGGAAATACTTTACCCCACCCCAATGTAGTGAATAAAACTTAAAATGATCTGTATTTTGAGCTGATGTAACATGCTATTTCCTTACACAAAGCTTAAACTGGCTATTCACACAAAACAAAGGAATATGAAAGTGAAAGTAGAACAGAGATAGAAAAGAAATGTACATACTTGGGTGACTGTACAGGCATGGTTTCCAGTAACGCAGCAGCTTGTGAGTTGTTTGTTGTTCTACTATGGTGCTCTGTTTGCTGGTGAAACAGATGTATTGTACCCTGGGAGATGTTGTCAAGGATACTGTTTGTTTCCTAAAACAAAAATATCATCATAACCTCAAAATTATGGCATTTTACAGCAAACTTTCTGTATGACTCTTATTTGCACTTTCCAATCTTCTATTCAGTTAATTCAAATTCTTTCTTTAGTGTCAAACTTTTCAGTTTTATATCAAAGAATAGGATTGTTTACGCACATCAAGGACAAAATTAATGACAATGTTTCACATTCCTATATCTCAAACTTATTGTTGTTAAAGTATGTGGCTGCTATATACAACTGTACTTCTACTGTCCAACTGGTGTTAAATTCAAGTGACTAGTTCAGTAAGTCACTGTACATTTTGTTCTTAATTTCCAATACTGTAAGTCACTTTTTTGCAAAGTTTTCATTTTTGCTAATTTTCGTAAATGAAGCACTTCGCAAATTCATCAAACTCGCTAAAATAGCAAACAAAATTTTATTTTTAAATAAATTTTACACTTAAAATAGTGCTCGCACCTCACTTAAAAAACTCTGAAAAAAATTTGGAAAATGGCAAATTTAACAACTCGTGAATATAAAGCCTTATACAGTATTAAATCTTTGTAAAGCTCAGTATGTATTTGGTGCTAAAAACGAGCACTACATCTAGGTCCAAGTCTGGATAATAGATCAGGCTGGCAAATCAGTCTGACAAACAATGTATTCATATATCAGTTTTCTATATATCTCTTCCCATAAATATACATTTGTACTTGAGCAAATTATATACAGAGTAACATCACTTACTGCATTGCTTTTGGCCTGCTTAAACATTAGGTTCAACTCCAGTAGCGACACTCTAAGGGTCCATGGGTCGAGGGTTTGCAGTATTCTATTTATAGTTTCTTTGTTATCTATTTCATCATCATCCATCTTGCTTGCGGCACTTGATGGGTAACAGATCATTCTAACCAATTGTTGGGTCTGAAAACAACAAGAAAAGTATTGTTTTACAGTACTGGTTTTGCACTTTAACTATGTCTGACAAAGCGTTAAGTTATGCTTTCAATACAATCTCTCTCTCACAACTGCTATCCTATCAGGTGTGAAATCTCTGTATGCATGTACTATAAACTACACTTTTTATTGGCAATGTTTTGATTTTTAGTTCTATTGTAAGTATCAAGCTAAGATTACATCATGAAAATACTTCATGTTTCTGTGTAAGAATCCTTGGCATGATCAATGAGTCTACACATCAACAGTGGGTAGGACAACACAAAATTAACAATTTAAGTAATGCATATCAGAAAATTATAATTTTTTATGAACAGAATGAGATCTCAGTATTAACCTTTCCCCAATTACATTTCTAAAATGAACTGGCAAATCTTTCAATTTTGACAGTACTATAACTTGTGCGTTGTCTATGAATATACATGCTGATCATGATCTACACCGGTCAAAAAGACATAATCACTTATAAGGAACAGAAAAGCATTAAATCTTGGGGGTACTTTATCTTATAAATGGTAAACGCAGAGTTTCTTATATCATTCCAACACTTTCATTTCCAAATCTTTCTCTTAAGATTGGGTTCTTGTTCAAACTCATTTATTTTAAAAAGATTGTAGACTCAAATTCTTGCAGCATATATTTACTCCTCTCGATGCCTGCTTCCTACAGTCCTGATCAGACCATATCAGTTTGTTTGTAAGATTGTATGGACCTCCTGGTTAACAATAACGTTATTTCACTGAGGAAGAAATCCATCTCCAATCTTACTTGTGCAGACAGAGAAAGGAAATTAGGGAGACAAAAAAAAAAAAAATAAAAAAAAAAAATAATAATAATAACATATTCATTATAAGATGCATTAATATTTATTGCATCACCTGTTCTGAGCTAAGCATTGTATCTAGCAGCATCTCCGCATTGAAGAGACCCTCTGGATCCCGTAAGAATTTCTCTCTCACCCAATCCTGACTGCACATTTCTCGTAAAGAATGTTTCGCAAATTCACTCAGTCCAGCATTTTCCATATTCCCTGATGTCCTGAAATAGTCAAAAAGGGTATTAAATCATTATAAAACCCGAGAACTTTAATTGTTATGCCTATACATGTATTCATGCACTGATTTGATTGGTTAACCATCTATGCACCCACAATCCAACTACAAGAACAACAACTTGTGTTGAGAATGGTCATCTCAGCCTTTGAGGTATGATCAACACATATTGAAACTTTGGATAAAGTCTGGTGTAAATCTTCACAGGCTGATATACTTGACTATAAAATCTTGTTACGTTCTATCACTATGATGGTTTAAGAATTTCAAAGTTAAGAATGAAAGTAGTTTTGAAAAAGACATGTTTATTCTATCTTGGGTTGTTGATAGCAAAACATTAGCTGCACAACTTCAGTCATGTATGTAAGCCTTCCGAAGTGTTAACATAAAATTGAAGGGTAGAGACATAAGTAAGTATTCAGTGTAAACATATTAATTTCACAATGCTTAAATTCTTGCAATGCATATTATCTTCTTTCAATGCCTGCTTTCAAATCCTAGGGGTTCTGACCAGTATTTACACCAAAATACAGGATTGTGAAATTCACATGCTGCTAAATGACCTGCAGGTTTGGATTCGAACGCTCTACCCTACACCATGTTGCCACCCTCAGAACTATAGTGGTATAAGAACCTACCCTAGCATCATGTCCATGTTTATATCCTCCTCTAAACTACTAAGTAATGTACTGATGATGTCATCTCCACCTTTACTGTCCTTCTTACCCGAGGTCTTTGTCTTCACTTCATCTCTACATGAGTCAGCTACAAGCATACATATACACGTGTAAATACCTAGACACAATACTTCAAAACACCTTTATTCTGAGATATAAGCAGGACAGACCCACCTTTATCTGGAACTTATGTATACACATGTTAAGCAATATAGCTTTAAGCAGATTATAAATACTAAAGATGTATAATTATTCAAATACGACCTAACACATTATGTTATCTAAACTCTCTGTCTGTATGATAATACATGTACCTTGAGGAAGCCAGGAAGGGATGGGGTAGGGGTCATTCTAACCGAAGTGTCTGAATAAATGTCCTGATATCCTTATGTAGAACGGGAAATTTATCTGAGTCACATGACTTCTAATTTTATCAAAATTTCTTCAAAATAATGAAAACAACTTAAAAGTCTTGATACAAAGTTTTGATAGAAATATCATTTTTTACCTAACGCTAGCATAGCCTTCAACACAGCTAATACAGCCCCTACATCAATGTTATTATGTACCGCTGCCAGTAAATGCCGATCTGATGATGCCTTTATGTGCGTCCCCCTCTTGTTACTGCCAGGGTATGGGTAACTGCTGTTGTGAGAAACCTTAAAGAGTCGTAATAACAGATGACACGTCAGTCTGGCTCCCGGCTCGGCATCCTGGTCTCCACCAGCTGTAAGAAGCACCGACAAATGATTTTATGTCAATATCAAATTCTTTTCTTCCCAACACAAACAGATTCTAGTAATATTCTACTGTATTCCTTCAGAAAATCGGAGTTAATTAAAAATAATTCAATACACTGAAAGTTTGTGCCACTTTATTTCGAAGTCCAAGAGATGCTGAACAGGCATAAAATATAGTCAAATAGCCTGTAATTTATATGTATAAACATATTATTGATTGGAGATGGTTGAGACATGCACTCAAAATTGTGTCAATGTGGTGACAATTTTAAGTTATGTTATATTGAAGCGACTGAGATGAAGTATACAATGTAGAGCTTTTTTTTATCCCTAAGCCTGAATTTGACCTTGAATCAAGTCAACTAAAACAAGCACTCTGCTTATTGTCTGGAGATTTTTGTAAGGCCACTGTGAGGCCAAATGCTGGCCTGACCTTGGCCAGATACCACTATTTCTCTGTTGCTAAGA
>JAUMHA010408691.1:0-10854 GCA_032359765.1 Saxidomus gigantea | reverse complement strand
ATAATGTTATTAGTGATTACAATTTTATATGTAGCATTACTAAAATACATTTGTTAATACAGTTTGTTTTGTGTATAATGGCTAGTTGTTGTTTGTTGTATAATTATTCGTTGTTGTTCTAGTTCTAACAAGTTCTTTTTTAACCTTAATTACAATAGACAGTGTGAGATATACATATACAGATATATTATATTCTGATGTTTAATCATCATCTTATTGTTTCATCTGTCATAGTAATTTTGACAGGGCTAGCTTTGGAAGTAGCCAGTGACAAAATTGTCTACAAAAAGTGAAATTGGCTCAAAATATATTAAATTCAGGTTACACTCGTGATTAAGTTCAGAATGTCTTTTGAGTACTACCTGGACAGCACTTGGTAACTATGTGATAAAAATAGCTGAAAAAATGAATGGGCCAGTGATAGCCCTGTTTCGATAATTTTGACCAGAATTGCCGAAAACATCATCAGAAAGCATAGCACATAATTATGATGTCATTTTAATGACGTCATCATGGTAATGTTGTTGTTTATGCTATATTCAATGGTTGCTTTAAAAGGGCACTCGTTCAGAAACAAAGGTACAGTGTATGTGTAAGAAATATTGTTTTCTTCATGACAATTAAATTTTGTAATCATGCAATTTTAAGTCTTAAATGATTTGTACATGCCTATTCACACTAGTCAGTTTTGCATGTGATTTGTTAATCCAGGAAGGTCGAGTTTATTTCTGTAACAAAATGTTTCAAATGAATCTGAAAGGGTAGAGAGAAGGGAAGAGGAAAGGGTAGAGGAAAGGGAAGAGGAAAGGGTAGAGGAAAGGGAAGAGGAAAGGGTAGAGGAAAGGGAAGAGAAAGGGAAGAGGAAAGGGTAGAGGAAAGGGTAGAGTAAAGGGTAGAGGAAAGGGTACTAATACATGTAATGATGCATGTATGTTTAACAATCTGTCCTTTGCATGAGCATGTTGCATTGGGCAGTCTAAAACCTGTCAAATAATGGTGGTTCATTTCTTTCTTAAAACAAAAAGAAGTTACAAAGTCAAGCAAAATGATCTTTCCGAATCTTTCATAAAATAAGTTCATTTAGTACATGGGTACAAAGTAGAAAAGAATATTATGTATGTTTTAAACAGTATAGTCGTATTACTAATTAAGGAAGAATCATTGTCCCATTTGAAATGTTGTATAGATATGATGTTTTATTTATATAGTTACATGTAAAGGAACAGTGACAATTTGTCTAAAAAATGCAGCGTTCTGATGCATATCAACAGTGACTAAAATGAATAAAAAATATTTTTCAGGTCAAAAGTTGAAATGAAACAAAAAGTCATTTTAAATTTCTGACTGTAGTCAATAGTGTAATACATGTATATATTATATATTATATAAATAGATTTTGTTTCATTTTACAGTTGTGACTATAACACTGCGCCTGCAAAGGAAGTTATACGCATGGAACAGGATATTTTTATCCCGCTGGCATCTACGGGAAAACTGTATGTGTATCATACAAATCGATTCTGGAGTCAGATTAAATCTGCCGGGTAAGATACTCAAAAGCTATCAGTACATTACAATCCATTCAAAGGCGTGAAACTGTAATGAATACTTCCTACTGCATTTAAATTTTCACTGGCCAAACACAAATTTTACTGGCAAGGGACCACAAGACAAGTGGTTATTACATTAACTGGAAAAAAGTTGATCTTGCATTCTGTATTTTGTTAGTATTGGAAATAAAACATGTATAATTGCAAGGAAGTGCAGATGGGTGTGACTGTCTTCATCTAGTAAAACTTGACTAACATAATTACTGGAATAACTTAGTTTAAACATGAACTAGATATTGGATAATTTGAGCCCGCTTTGGTTGATTCTTGAGGAGTAAAAACACTCCTGCTTAGACTTCGCTGCTTTGATAAAAAGGAACATATTTGGCGAATGTATCTACTGCTCAGACATCATACTTACTCAATACTGCCTTGTATTCCAGTGCAGCGATCTATGCCAACAGACATTACTTGGATCTGTATCACAAGTCTCACCCTGAGCGACTTGCCAAAAACGGTGTCGGAAAGCCACAGATACGTGGCGATGTGTTCATTCATCCGTCTGCTCAAATACATGAAACTGCTGTGGTTTGTATAAACATGTCTTTTCTTTTGATACTTGCTATCTCTCTGGCTTTACTCTTTTAATGCAGCTTTACATTCACTGAACGGAAATCAACAATCTTGACTGTTGAGAACATCTCTGCGTCATGGAAGTGATGACTTTTTTCCCCATTGATATAGTGTTATAACCATTTCATCATCGCACAGGCTTCTGAAGTTTCTTCATGTGAAGCAACTCAGAGTCATCTTGGTCTAACTGTTACTTCTGGATAAGAATTTTGCAGGACTTTACTATGCATGTCCATGGAAAGCAAACGTTTTCCCATATTTTATCCTGATCTTAGTAGTATACATGTATATGCATTCCTAGGTACACAAAAAAATATGTTTTGTACAATGAAGAGCTACAGTAAAGTTCGGCTATTAAGATCACTTGATATTAAGACCACCCTCAATATTAACCCCAAACATTTCGGAACCAAATGGCTCACAACGTTATAGTAATGGGGTCTCAATAAAAAATTATTTCAATATCAAGACCACTTTACGCCAGTTTGAAGGGTTTTCTTAATACAGGAACTTTACTGTGGTAGTCATAAATGCTGTAATCGTGAGAATGTAATTTCTGTATTTCAGCTTGGTCCTAATGTCACTATAAGCAAGAACTGTGTGGTTGGTGAAGGGGTCAGAGTGAGAGATTCGGTGGTTCTTGAAGGAGCTGTACTGCAGGTAGACTATTCAAAGATTAGAGATAACATTACATGAAATAGTTGATTAAGATTAATATGCCAAATATTATATATTGTATAAATAAGATAGAAAACATTGTTTACGGCAAACATTTTGAACTTTTGATATACAAGATTGCACAAACAAAAGTTAGTCAAGATACTTGTTGTTTTTTTACAGGATCATTGCTGTGTATTGGATAGCATTATTGGATGGAATTCGCAGATTGGTGTTTGGACTCGTATTGAAGGCACACCAAATGATCCCAACCCTAATAAACCTTTTGCAAAAATCGAAACAACTCAAACATTCACAAATGAGGGCAAACTGAATCCCTCCATAACAGTCATAGGTAAATCATTTATGTTTGGATTTATGAACCTCTGACAGTAGTGCGTACAAAATAGTACAAAATTTTAAAGTGTTTGGAATTGCCGCATGTATTTGGAAGCAGAGGTTGAAAATACTGCTTTAAAAAAAAAGATATTTTTTTACCCAAATTGCTTGCAAATTTACTGCTGCACTGTTCACCTAAAAGTGAAAAGGTTTTGGCATAGCCAGAGCATTCATGTTAAAGATTGCTGAGAAATGGAAAGAAACTTTTTATTAATTATTCTAGTGTTTATGAAATTCAAATACCTAACTGTTGAAATAAATTAATGTACCTTCTCGCTGATATATCACCTTTGATAGGTCAGGCTTTACCTACATATATCGCATATTGTTAAAATATTGAGTCCTTCATTGTATATGTACCTTTTTGTTGAAAAACTACCTTTAATATCTCAGATTCTGTATTTGCCTAATTTTGAAATACTACCTTTAATATTTTCAGGTTCAGATGTTCAAGTACCGTCTGAAGTAATCATTCTCAACTCCATCGTCCTTCCCAATAAAGAACTCAGTGGGTCATATAAGAATCAAATCATATTGTAGAAAATGGATGCTTAAATGGGAAATATAAAATATTGGTTAAATGTGATATTAGAACAGGAATTCTAATAAATTTCGACATCTTACTTAACTTCTCCCTTCTCCCCCTATTAAAAAAGTTGATATTTGCCACTGCATGTGTCAGTTCTAAGCACTATCAGTGAACAATAAGTATGTATTAAATTACTTATGAGGTAGCCAAGCCAAGTCAAAGTCAAGTAAAAATTATGCTGCATTGATCTAATTACAGCTAAAAGTAATGCTGCTCTGAGTACCGCTTAAGTTTTGTTGTGCTGATCTGATTACAGCTAAATATTTGCTATGTTGATCTTTGTAAAGCTTAAGTTTGACTGTGTGGATTTAAGTACACTTACAGTAGTAAATTAAGTGTGGTACTATATCTTCAATGTAAAAAAGTGTTCATTCCAAAATCTGGATTAACATAATGCTTTTGTTTTATAAGTTTGGTCTGTTTATGTCAATCTATTTCAATCTATGGATCAAGAAATCGGTCGTTGTTAGACATGTGTTCTCAGTAACGGTTTTATTTATTGTTTTAGTTCTAAAGCCTTGCATGTTCCATTTCGACTCTTGCATCAATACTGGCGATGACTCTGCGTCGGGTTCAGATTCTGCAGTGCTTTTCAAATATTCTGTATCATTTCACCACATCCAGTTTCGTAACACAACCTTTTAAGTGATTGCAAAATGTATGCTTTTAGCTATTCATTTAATACTAAAGTCTTGCTTTCTTATGGACAAAGATACTGTTGTCAAAAGACATGTTTTCAATGTAGCTACTGTTAAAATGTTAGGTGAAACTATGGTGTTATTTTGGTATGGTTTCAGTATAGTATTTAGTATGTGCTTAAATCTCATTGACATTTTAATGGTCGCCATTTTTGTGGAATATGGTAGTCGAAGTTTGTTTTACAATTTTTGGACATGTATTTATGTTTAAACTATGCTTTTTTCATAAATGGGGGACTTCGGTTTTATACTGGTGTATCACACAAAGAAAACATATGAAAATTGACAAATTTTATTTAGCAGCATTTCTGCTAACTTCTATTAAGTATGTATAATTTTAATATTAGATCTGTATAGAATATACCAGTTTGTGATACTATAAAAGTTGTTAGGGAAAAGTTGCATCAAAATTAAAGTATTAAGAATACATATACATTGCATGTTAATTTATTTAGATGTATAAATATTTGTATATATTTTTCCTTTAAAGGTGCATGCCCTACATCTTGCAGATAATTTTCTCACAATGCTGAAAATATGTTAGATGTACATAAAATGATAAATAAATACACTTTTCAAGAAGAGCATTTATCCAGAAATGTCATGTTACTGTACAGAATGCAAAAATAGCTCGTAAGAACTCGCAGTCCACCTATTGAATTAAATGTTTCTGAAGGTTGTATGAAACTACAGCATGCATGATTTCTCAAATTCTATCAATATTTGTTGGTATTTTTAGCTGAAACTTTCCATAGTGTTTGGTGGCAATCCTTACATGTTGTTAAATCACTCACAGTTTCAGGGTATGCCATTTTAATGTTTTGACCTCATTCCAAGTTGGAGCGGGTATGGGATGTGGTGAAGAAATGAAATACTTCATAGGACAAAGCTTTGTCATCATGGAATGAGTTAAAAGTTGACATTTTAAAATGATAATTGTGACCCTGCAATTGAGACTTTGGGGTTTAAAAATGTTTAATTTAAATCATCTGAATACTGTCAATGTTGCAGATTGAGGCAGTTATACAAATGTTATACAATCATGAAATTCAATTTCCTTGCATTTTCAGTTGTTTACGTGGACAGTAATGTGTTGGGTAGGCATATTTTAGATTAGAATTCCAGGTGTAGGGATTTACAATGATTGGAAAATGCAGTTTACTTACCAAGACATCTACTAACAGTAAGCAAGGAGTGAAAAATGCATAAAAAATCTCCATGGTTAAATTTCTTCCTCTCATTTACAACCATGCAGTTGCAGCTTTGCTCTTATGTTGTCTAGACTATAATCATTTTGATACAATTATCCAAATACATAAAACATTACTGTGTAATTGCACATGTTTTCTTGGCAGCCTGGTTTGTTGTTTACATCATCATTTCCCAGTAATCTTTGAAAAGAAGCTTGCAAACCTTATTGTTAAAATGTGACTTTTACATATTTATGGTAACTTGTAAAGTTTTTTTTTTTACATGACATTGTATTTATTTGATTATTTTCTAACTTGGGAGTTACCGTGTTTCGGTAAAGTTGGGTATTGTTGAAGTTTGCTGTATATTTAAAATCTTTTCTTGGGCATAATAAACTATGAGATACTTTGATATATATATATATCTGGAGAGTTCTTTTTTTTCTACCTGACATAGTTAATGCCATAACATTGATTAGGCCAATTAAAAAAATACTCTGTAAAAAAATTGGCCAAAAAAAAATAATTAATGTGTCCCTACCTTACCTAGTATTGAATTTCTTGGGACCGTTGCCCTAAACACAGAGTTTTTTTCCAACCTATAGAATGTTTTAGATTAAAAAATTATTTTTTTAAAATGCCCCTACCCTACCTAGAATTTTTGGGACCGTTGCCCTTAACACATTTTTTTTGCCTTATCTGGTGTAAACCATAGCTTAACCAGTCCGTATTAAAATGAATTAAACTGTTGTTTTCTATGCCATGATACTCCTCCCAATCCCAACAAAAGAAATGAAAGATAAAGTTTAGAAAAGGTCGCATCCCTGCAAAGAATCGTACCACCTATGTTGTGATTCCCCGGCAAGGCGGATGGGATATGGTTATGGGCTCCAACAGTCCATCACACTTTTGTCCGGAGCATAACTATAAAAGTATTCGAGGGAATTTATTTAAACTTTACACACAGACAGAGGACATTGAGAGGAAGCGCAGTATACAAGGACCTTGTCCTTTTTTAAAATTATCTCCCTTTATTGAATTTTCTTGTCCGGGCCATAACTTCTGAAGTACTGAACTGAATTGATTCAAATTGCATACACTTACAGAGGACATTAAGACTCAGTGCAGTGTCCAAGAACCATAACTGTACCTTACTCTATTTTTGCATTATCTCCCCTTATTGATTTTTCATATATCACTTTTGTCTGGAACATTACTAAGAAAGTATTCAAGGGAATTTGTTTATACTATGCACACAGACATAGGACATTGAGAGGAAGTGCAGTGTACAAGAAACTTAACTCTATCTTGCCTTATTTTTTTATTATCTCCCTTTATTACTTTTTCTTGTCGGGGCCATAACTCCTTAAGTACTGATCTGAATTGATTTTAATTGCATACAGTCATAGAGGACATTAAGATGCAGTCCAGTGTCAAAGAACCATAACTCGTTATTGCACTGTTTTTGAGTTATCTCCCTTTTGTGATTTTTCACATAACACATTTGTGCAAAGTAAACATTTTCAGATTTTAAGATAAGAAGTTACCATCCTCTCACCTCAAATTTCTTGGTCATAGAAAGAGCACTCAGCGGGGGATGACCATGTCCAACATGGCTCTTGTTAATATATCTGCTTGGAGAAATTTATATTTTTCTGGATTGGTAGTCCAGAGCATTAAGCACTCAACCACTGCGCTACCTCGTAAAATTTGCTGTTGAGTAGCATTTTACTCACTCATAATCGTGAGTAAATCAAGTATTCACTTATCCCACGTTACTAAAACCAAAAGCACAACAAAAACCCAATATAGGATATAGACAATTGTATTTGACACCATTTCGTATAACAAATAAATCGATAGGTTACATTTCTAATATATTCTGTGGTATTGTTTCCCTGATGACTGGCGAATCTTGATTTTCCTGAAAAATACTATATCAGTCTGTAAAGCAACAGCAACATAATAGACACCAAATGGTGCCTTGGTAATTAGATTAAATAATGTATCCACGAATCATCCTAGTACATCAGCCACAACGCAAAGGGAGGGTGGCAGGGTAAAGCTAGTATAGAACGCTAGTATAGTATCAACGCGAATTCACGAAAAAAATCGTGCACAACAGGAGTACAAGTGCATAAAGTAAAATATGTTAAAGGCTATCATAGGCATGAAATAAAATCTAACTGGAGTATAGTAACATTGGGAAACGTGAATAATTTATATATTATATGAGTATTCAATTAGAGACACCTATAGTTCACGTATCGATAGATGCCATTGTCCCTCTGTCACCCAGGGAGCTACTTTGAAGGCCAGGGTCACACATAGTCTAAAAACCTGTAATGTTGGGTCATGCACAAGTACTTCCTGTCTGGGCTGAAACTTCAACTTGCATAGACTGATTTGAAATGACTCCAATAACAATTCTTGCTCATACCACTTGGTGTATTATGCACCACACCTAGGGAGCTACCTTGATAGTCAAAGTCACATTTTTAGGGCTCAAAATTCTCTTTTCCTAAAACCTGGTGATCAATCTTAATGACCTACATTATGTTATCACTTTAAGTGAGGTACAATTTTTATCAATTGGGCCTAGTTTGCTTAAAAGTCGGCGATTGATTTTCTTGATATTTGAGTTTGCATTCTTAGGCTAAAGTAGATATTATATGTTTATGATTTTTTGGAACATTGAAATCAATTTATCAGATAGAATTACAGATGTTTCACCCCTAGTCATTTCACCTCCCAAAACCGTATAGGAATAAGAGGATTCAACCTTATGACTGAATACGGAGCTTGGATATAAATAGGAGGAACAGTGTTTTCAATGTAACACCCTAAATAAGAATTTGCATGTTTTTCAGACTTGATTAACTTTATGACATTATAATTTGTTTCACCAATTCGATATAATTTATTCTATTATTCACGTATTGTATTTCTAATCCATTACACCTTTCTTTGACAGTATCCAGATTTCTTGTTTTCTCTAAATGTTTTATGTTCACTCAGTACTCACCAATCACGTTAAAACAATAGCTCTTTGACACATGGTCAAAGTATTACAATGGAAGGTAAAATGACTGAGGGTTAAAATCTAGACACCACAAGGAATGTCTAGTTACTGTCATTGCTGGAATGATACATGACTTCCTTTTCATAATATGTGCTGCACAGTTTCCATCCTCCGAAAGAGAATGCATCAGAAACTGACATTTAAAAAAGAATACATACAGCCTGATAAATAATCATTTAACACTCCTTCAGCTGACACTATCAAAACTGCATGCACTATATTTATACGCATGCCCTGTGTATCAAGAGAAATATGTTCAAATATTGCTCGTAAATGAGATAAAACTTAACGGACCAATCCCAACATGATTTGGACATTTTATAGTAACTTCTTTATTTGTTTCAAGATATTTTTAAGAATGTGATCATTTGTGTAGGTAAGTAAGACCTTTTTTTAATTCTAGTTCACCTGAACATGAAATGCACGTAGAAGGGCTTTATGGTCATTTAATACTTTCAAGTAGAGCTGTTAAGGCAGAACTCTGATTGCCATTGAAACCAGAAAGAAAACTATGATTACAAAATGCATTACAGTAATTACATAATCATCATTAAAACTAATAATAGTAGTACTACATGAATTGTACTTGTGGGGGAAATCAAAGAGAACAAAATGTCTATAAAAGGCAAGTATTGCTCTATTGGACTGACTGAACAGTTCTGAGTCCAAGAACAGAATGGATCATCAACCTAGTAAAACCAATTAAGTTTCAAGATAGTTGTCGATAACTGGATCACAAAATATTGAACTGAATGAATTTTGTCCGGGTCACTGTGACCTTGGCCTTTGACCCACTGAACACAAACACAATAGGGATCATTCATAGATTCTATGCAACCTTCAGAGTAAGTTTCATGAAAGTCAAATGAAAATTGTGACATGTAAAGTGTTATCAAGGAAACGCTATCGGAGGTCACTGTGACCTTTGGCCGACTGACCCAAAAACAATAGATATTATTTACAGGTTGCAGGCAACCTTATGAGCAAGTTTTATTTAAGTAAAATAAAAATTGAGAGTGTAATCAGGAAAAAGTTTACGGACAGACGGACGGACGACTGACAAACCACCAAGATATAATGATATAAGCTCTGCTGGACTTGTCAATTTATCAGCATATCAGAAGATAACAAAAGCAAACAATACTTAACTGAACTTCACTTATCATTAACAGTAATTTCAATTTGGATTTAGTGTAGATACGTATATGTTGGAAGGTAGCGATTAGACTACAGTTTAAGTCTGGTTCATGTTAAAGCGTACGTATTACTATTTAAATCTTGTACATAATTTTGTCAACTTTAGAATAGTTGATATATTTTGTGATAATTAATATGGTTTCAGTAGTGTTTTACTCACTGCTGCTGCTGGTTGTGTTGTTGCAAAACTTTCTATGAAGTCTTCATCAAAACATTGTGGTATTATATGTACATTAATTTTATAGTTTCAAAACAAAGCTCGGAGCACACACTATATCAGTAAGCTAACAATGCAGCAGAAGATGTAAACAATAAACGGTTAAAAATAAATTTTGTAATACCAGGGTCAGCTTATTCTTCAGTTTTCTGTTTTATACCATTTCTTAATTATACAGGTGTTGAAAATGGCGTTGCAGAAAAAAATGACAAAAAGGCTAAACAACCTGCTCGACACTTATTCCAGCAAAAACGCTTGGAGAAGAATAAATATATATAACAGAGCTTCTGGAATGAAAGATATATTTGACAATTCAAACGGTATAGAAATGATTCTTGTTGGCAGCCTGCGTGAAGGAATAGGATTTCCTTTTTTAAATGACATCGACACACTTAAAGTAGATCACACTGTGGTATGTCAAACCGGTGCAAACTATGAAGGAAATGAAACTAAAACTGTTTTCCAAATGCTAGAAAACAATGCACCGGCTGGATATTGCTATCTTAAACTGATAAGTGATGTTGTTCCTAATCTAAGCTACGTAAGCTTTCCTCTGTTAGGAGTTTTGGAAAATATGTCAGCAAGAATGAAAAACATGAAGTATCTTTCAAGTTTTCATTTTAAGATAGCATTGGGCTTGTC
>JAUMHA010408680.1:0-10854 GCA_032359765.1 Saxidomus gigantea | reverse complement strand
CTTTCATTTTTTATTAAAAATAACTTATTTCTGTGCTTTTTAAAGTATATTTGAATTTTCGCTTTCCTTAGTATTGGGCCTTTAATATCAAGATACGCAATAATTATATTGTATCACTTATGTTTTCACACATAATGATCCGTTCAGTGTTTGTTTTGTTTTTTTTACAAAAAATGTACAGATTTTTATTACAATGTAAAATGAATTAAATCCATACCTGTGTCGAAGCCTGCTTCGCATGCCTCAACTTTATCTTCCCATTTTGGTTCAGTGTTACCTCTTACTACAACATTGTGTGTAAGTAGTCCAACTTCAGCCCTAAACTCTACAAGTGTACCATCAAACGTTTCTTCTGTTCCCCAATGACGTGCCTCAAGGGAAGTGTCAAGAGTAAGCGTTCGTTTATCGGACGATATACTAGCAATATTCTTTTTCTCGTTTTCACTCTGGGAGTGTTTATGGCTGGTTGATGCTATGACTATCTCGTCTCCAACGTTCCATTCGACGGGATCTTTCAGAACCAGAGTATTTGATCCAGCTGAGGCTGTTGATGCCAACCTTGTCCATGTCAAAGGTACCACTATACCTGTAAGGTATTAGGATTTATATGCAAGAACCTTATGCAGTAACAAACATCTAAATCAATTGTGATTGCGCTGCAAATCTGTTTCTTCAAACACTGTAACCAACACCAGTATAATGTGTATATATATTGTGTAATGGCAAACAATCGTATTTGATGATGCGAATCATATAAATTACTGAAATATATATGAGAGCTCCGGACACTCATTTTCTTAATGAGACTTTCTGTAAATCTGTTATAAGAACTTAATGCTATTGCTGCTATTTACCATGAAGATCCAGGGTTCCATTTCGGACAGCTAGTACTTTTGTTCCATAAATTGGAAGTTCCTTGTCTCTGGAGTGACCATGTAAGGTAATAACTCCCTTGTGTTGGAAGGGCTCAGATTCGGTACCAACTTGCAGTAAACCCCCGTCAGTTATCATGATGATTTTTGACTGGAGCTCAACATCCTTCTCATCGAATATCAGTTTACCACCTAAAGTATCGAAGAATATTGTAATAAATATAGACAGATTATAGCCGATATTGCAGTAAAACTAACCAAATGGAAACTATGAAGAATACTCATATTTTTATACGCATCTTTAACGTTTCTTCTTTGGTAATTTAGCTTTTAACGAAGCACATTCACATTCACATTCACATTATTGTAAGTAACATTTCGACGTTTTTTTGCAAATATTTTGTACTGATCACTTTTGATTGTCTGATTGTAGCACTTTACAGTGTTAAATAATAATTTTAATTGTTTCCCGCATAAGTCAACAAACACAAGTACAAAAAAAATGTATCCTTACATACATACCTTGTATAAGGAGGAAGCTAAGGACTGGTGTATCAGTGTCAAGCAAAAGTGTCATGCCAGCTGGAATGATGATAAATTCGCCTTCCTGAGGGACTGATCCACCTCCCCAGGTATATGCTGATGACCACACATCTATATAGCTAAAGTCAGCATCACCGGCACTGGACTGTTTTACAAAACATGGTTAGCGATATTTACAAAAACACCCAAACATTGTATAATTGAGAGAATTCAATTTTGCAGAAAATCATTTAGCAAATACATAATAGTATCCTTCATTTCTTCTTTACATTCATCTGTTTAGCAGAGGACCCAACTAATATAAGCCGCTACTATTAAGGTAATCGGTTTTTGTGCGGCGTTTACGTTGAAAGTGAGAACGGTACAGGTATATGCACTTTATGCCGACAGATTTACGCGTTTACATTTGAACGTTTCTACATTTATCACTTTTTGTGTGAACTATTACTCGTCCGTTATGTGGTGCGTTTCGGCGCTTGATTAAAAATCAAAACACTCAATAAAAAATACATGTTATGTTTTAATTTTCTGATTTGGCATGCAAACAATTACATGGAATGTAACAGATTGTCTTAAATATTATTAATGACAGTCATGTTATATCTTCTTCTGAAACCCGAATTAGCACATTAGACAAATATCAAGATAACGAATCCTTGCAAAGTTTAAAAATAAATACATACCCGGTATGTATATTGATAGGCTTGACGTTTACGACGTCAATTGAGCAAGTATTGGAACTGTTTTCAAAACAAATATGCAGCATAGTTACCTCTCCAGCAATTCCATTTCCTGACACTTGTACTTCTACTTTTGTATCTACAGATCCAGCGTGAGGTCCTGTCACGCACACTATTTCTGTATCTGTTACTGTAGAAACAACGCATTCAGAACCGTCTATCATAACGTCTACATTTCCAACGACGGATCTACAGAAATATCACCAGAAATGACAAATGTTCTATAATGATGATAGATGGTTGGATGTTAATATTAACTTCTTAGGAAAACACTGTCTATAAAAGTTAAAATATTCAAATATCTTAGAAGACATGCAATACATAAAAATCTTCGATATTTTTATCTTAACGCATAGAAACTTTTCGTGAACCTAAATACTTACCCGAATCCTGAACCTGAGATAGTTAGTGTCGTTCCTCCACCAGTTCCTCCTCGGGTTGGAGCAACACCGGTAACAGCAGGAGTTAGAGCAGCATTGTAAGTGTACGAACTGGATAATGTTTTGGTGAGACCATTCAAGTCTATTACAACATCACACGTCTGGGCTGGAAAATGGCAATGGCATACACATGAAAACGTGACCCCATTTGTGTATGTCTAAAGTAAATGACTTAGGTATAATTTATGTTAATAACACATATAATAATAAGTTTTAATTATCAATAATACGGCTGCAGCATGTAAACTATTACAGAACAAGAATAATTAGAGAAAGCATAGGGGACTTTACTTAAATTTTAACAATTATGAAATTAAAAATGTAAAAAAAAACCGAAAGTTATCGGTAACGACAGTAAACAATAGTTATGCTAAGGAAATTTATATAATAAATAAGATTCATGGAACAGAAAAATATATCGACATAGGTTTGTAAAATTGGAATTTTATCCTGACATATCTAGTAAATGATATTTCTTTCATCGGCGCCTATGAATCGTTCAATGTGTGAGTTATACTGACCAGTGTTAGCTGGAGTTTTACAAGTGTACTGAGAAGCGGTCGTTTGCACTAGGGTACATGTCTGGTCACAAATAGTCACAGTTGCCGAGTCTTCAAAGCCGGCACCAGAAAGCACTACTGTCTGCCCGCCGGCTGTACCACCTACAAGAAGTTTCATTTAGCATCTAATTAATAAACCTACTACGACTACTTCAAACGCTGAATGTCTTAGTACATATTTTATTCAATTGATTACGTCAGTTATGTCATATATAATAGATTACTATATCAAACCTCTCTTTGAGAATGATGTTAAAATAATATTCGCCTTCTGCTAACAAACGCAAATACATGTTCAAAGTAAATTTTAGGTGACCAAACGAATAAGAAAAAGTTGGCATGTAAAAAATGGTCGTGCTAACGATATTTTGATGTTAAGAGTATTAAATGATATAAGTTTGCCTGTTTACAATTAAAACAAACCAAACACGTTACCTATAAAACAATTGTTTCAATAACCCTTCACAGTTTAATGAAAGTTATATACTAGCAGTTGCATAAGTGTTACATATGTGTTCCGTTACAGATTTAAGAAACTCTGAATGAAAATGGTTTTAACGGCTTATTCTAGAAAAGTTACTTACCTTGAGTTGGGGAAATATTGTTCAATGACAGCTGGTATTCGAAATTCTGGTCAGTATTTGAACGCCCTCGTCCTTCCACGAGAACAGACACTGGCACTGCACTTGTTTCATGACTTCCAAGGGTACACGTAATTTGCGTATTTGAATTTGTAATAACGGCGCAGTCTGCATCTCCAACTGTTACAGATACTGTACCACCACTAAGGTTCGAGCCAGTTATTGTCAAAGTATCCCCGGAAAACCCTGATGTTGGATTGACTGAGGAAACTGTGGGAGTTGAACCGGTACTGTAACTGTATGAGGAAGAAGAGTAAGATTCTCCATTGGATGTCACATCAACTGATACTGAGCCAGCGGAATGTGATTGTGTCTTACAAGTCACCTCAGATAGCGTAGTTGAAATTATCTCACATGACGTGCCACCAACACTTATTGTTGTATCGTTTTCTACGAAACCATTGCCTTTAATTGTGACGACAGTTTCACCGTAGATACTTCCAGACGATGGCGATATTGCTGAGATTGTTGGAGTTCCGTACATAACCAAATTGCCCGAAGCCTTCCCAAAGTCCTTTACTCTTACAATAACTTCATTATTTCCTGCAGGAATATTATCAATACTACTAGTTAATGAAGTGTCTGACGCTGCCGTTATTGTTGCAGAAACTCCACCAATCAGGACCTCTAACTCTGAAGAATTAGTACCAAGTGATGTGCCTGTAATGGTAATTGATGTAGAGCCTGACATGTTGTCTGGATCTATTGCCGTTATTGAAGGAGTCCATAATGATGCATATGAATACCTGCATGTTCTTGTTGGTGTCTCACACTCTGCAGACAATGGATTGCCATTTATGTAGGCTTCAACTTCAATATTTCTCTCTGCCTGTAAAGAAGCTGGACTCTCGCAAATTATTTCTGTGTAAGAGCTCTCAATGATGTTACAGGGGAAGTTACCAATGGAAACTAAAGGTGAATCACCAAAACCAAAACCAATTATTTGAACAATTGCGCCACCTGCCATTGAACCAGATGTCGGTGTTATTCTCTCAATGCTAGGTATCAGTCCAAAGCTCGAGTCCTGAGCCGTCATTATAGTAACCAATGCGTTACCCCTGTTACCAACCCGTACAGCTAATGGATGTAAGATACCTAGCTCCGGTTCTCCAGATTTGGCAAACTTACAAGTTACCATCGTGTCAGTAGAAGAAGTGACATCACATACAAAATCACCAAAGACAACCTCGTTCTGGCAGTCGGAAGTTGAGAAACCATCACCAAATATAGAGATAGTCGTCTGTACGGTGCCATTGTTGACGTCTATTGAGCTGATAGTAGGAGTACTGCACGTCCAAAAGGCAAAGTTGAATTTATTTGGATCACCGCCTGTTGGCAGAGTGTCTATGCACGTTGAAATCTCTGTGGTTACTGATGTGCAGCTGGAACTATCAACTGGGTCTTCGGTCCCTGTAAATGTAAATGTTTTTTTTTAATAAATTGTTCAACTCTGTTGAAAATGGTTAAGCACGTTCCTCATGTTACATGCACACTTAAGTTGGGGCGCTGGTGTAAACGGGAGCGGTGGTGTAGAGGTTTAGGTGTCTGCCGCTCATCCCGGAGGTTGCGGGTTCGAGCCCCACCAAGGTCACGACCGTACCTCCTCATATGACACCAGTACTGTTTTTGTCCAGAAAGAGTGACTCGATTAGTTCAAAGCTTTCTTCACAATCGAGCTAAAATAAATTAGTATAAACTAAACTAAAGTTATATAAGAATGAAATTTCTTGAAGTTTTTGCAGAGACTGCTCTTCACAAAAGCCCTATCATATAACAGTTTTCTGGTTATTTCTGAAACTTATTCAATAACAAACAATTTCTAAAAATAGTATTAAATCCGGGTAAGTTAAGAATTTTATTGGCACCGCCCTTGATAATGGGACCTTATACGGAATGCATTTACCGGAAGTCAATAGTAGGAACAGTCATTTAATGCTAAAACATCTTTCTGTTTTTTATTGTTAAAAAAAGATTTTTCCAAAAATAACATTTTTACACAAAACAAAAAAAAACTATTTCTTTACCGAAAATAACAACACCTGTTTGAAAAATTTTAATGGTATTGCAGAAAGGGTAAAAATTGACCTGGGTCCTGATTTGAACAATCTTCTTAGCGGTCCACTACACGATGCTTCATATCAAGTACCAGGCCTTGTGGCTCTAGATAAGAAGATTTCCAAATAATTAAGCCTTTGGGAGTCAAGTGAACCCCCATCCTCAGTGAAAAGGATAACTGAAGAACGGATTAGTTTAAAATCCAACCAAACTTCTGAAGTAATTCAACAATTACAAATGGCTTCTATTATGGTGCATTATTGAATATTACAAAGTCGTTATCATTGATAGCTAAACAAGTCTTCAAAATATAATACTGAATAGATAAAGTTGCAAAACAAATTAGAATAGCAGTCAAATATACAAAGTTCATAAACCTGCCAGAATATATATTATAGATATTATAGATAAGTATTTCTAGATTGTGGAAACCCGTTTTGCTTTTTATAGTATTATATAAGCATTCTGTATGGCAATGTACTTTTAGGTTACCCAGAATGCCATGCATACAGTGGCTAAAATAAGACAACCAATTCCATGGTTTATCAGGCTACATACTAATTGATAAAAAAAACGCTAAATACTATGGTGTCCTAAAATGTATAATAAAACCAAAATGATCAGAAATATACAAATCAAAGTAGAAAATCACTAATAACACATAAAAAACAAAGAAATGACTTCTTTTCATAACATAATCCCCAAAGTGAAATGGACTGCAACCGAGCAAAGAAGCAGCCAATTTACCTTAGGGAGATTAGAATGAGAACTGAACAAAGGAAAATGTCATTTATCTTAAAGTGTTACAATACTGCAATGAAATGAGCAAATGAGATGTTCAATAGACAAAACATTATTTAAACAAATTTAATGTACTGGGTCATAATTTAATTTGAGCACTCTTGACAGAGGTACACTAGGCAAAGCTATATGCTTAATATCAAAGTTCTGGGCCTTGTGGTGTATGTGCTTTTCATAAAAAAAAAAATTCAGCGTAGGTATAAGGTCATGGGTTATTTAAATGTTTTATTTCAATACATTTACTGATAGCAAAGTAGAAACATTTACGAATTATTTTCGGCGCCTCTAATGCCTCGCAACAATTATTATTTTTCTTATAAATTGTGTTAAAGTTAGGTATTGCTAGAACATGAAATATGAATAACAAACTAATATATTCTATGGCGTAGCGTCATGAGTTTGATATGGATTTATTATTTTCAAGCTCTTCAAATCATTTTCAAATTTATAAATATAAATTACATACCACCAACGTTATATAAGGCTTCTATTCCTCCAACTTTCACACTAATTTCCTCTAGTCTTGACTGTGAAGTACCAACTTCTACCGTACCAGCGTAGTTTTTAATGTCGTATGAGTCCACATATCCACTCCATATATAATATATACCAGTTTCAGAGAACTGTTTCATGTACTGACCTGGAAAGACAGCGTAGTTATTTCTTAAATGCAGAAACTAACATTTACATTGGAAATGATGAAACGTTTTAGCGTGAATTACAGGAAGCTGAATCGGATTGAACTAATTTAAAACTTAAACTGAATTTACACCAAGACAACATCTCAGGACGTGTAACATGAGCAATCTACAGCTCAAGAACACTATTAAAAGACGAAAACAATTTACCATTTTTGGTCGGTGTCCCGCTACTAAAACCTCCGTCTTTTGCTTCAGTGGCACTTGGACTGTCTACCTCTATGATGGCATGGGCGACATCATTTACAAAGTCTGGAGTCTCCCACGTCCAAGACACAAAGTCTCCTTGGTTTATTTTAATGTATGGTTTGTCAAACGCATAATACAAGCCGTATTCTGTAACAAGTCAATCAGCATCCGTAATAATTAGATAGACAACTATAGTTTTGAGAGTAGCAACTAGTGTTAAACGTTCTCCTCATGTTGAATCTTGATAAAGGACAATTCTTCGTTTACAATTATATGACATTAGAATAAAGTTGGCGCTTTTTAAGTATAAAAGTTTTTCTTCAGTAACAAGCTCTTAATTAAGATTGTATATTTAAATTAGAAGGTCTTTGTTTTGAATGAACGCTAAGTTTCGGATATATATATTATATTACATGTATATGGATGTTTACTTAAGTTGTATCAATATGTTGTTCATTGTCATTATTTCAACAATACATAGACGGTAAGATATAACGATTATGCTTTCTATTTTTCAATCCGAGTAAATAGCATCTTCATCAAAATGGAAATGGGAAGCTTTATTTCTACAGAAATTGAATTCAGCTTTCATATTTACATCACATTATGACTGTTATTAGTCAGTTCGACTATGACGAAAGTTTAAATGTTATTGCTGCGCCACTGCCTATTTGTTCATTAAACAAAACATTTAACTTTACCTGGAGATGTCCCTTTATTTGTGACTTCATGTGATGTTGCTGCATTAGCTATCTCACATATTATAAGAGTGTTAGTAACTGAAATGAGATCACAGCTGACATCTCCTACATTGACATCTACTAGGGTGTCATTGGTACCAAACCCTGATCCAGTGATTGTCAGTTTTGTACCACCTAGCACTGATCCTTGTAGTGGGAAAACATTCGTTATGCTGAGGTCGACATCAACAGTTGGTATGTTTCCAGATCTGTAATAGAATCATAGACTTCATACACAACATGTGCGAAACTCAATTCACGCTTCATACGCAAAATGTGTATTTAACTCATAAATCACGCATTGTCAAATCCTTCAGGAATAGTAGTTGTATAGACTTGAACCATTAATCGACGTGAAAACTAAACTAAAAACAGGTCGGATTTCAAACGACTCCAAATTCAAATATACTAGTAAGCGCAGTTTGACCGACTTAAACAGCTTCCATATGAATTCTAAGTCGTAAAGTGTTGACCACATACGTTACTTATTTTCTTTTTAAGTATGTACATGTATTCACATGAACATGCCGCTGTTTATTTGAATTAAGTTCTTCAATCATAAGCACTCGAAATAAAGTTTTCAAATATTAGGCCAGGAGTTTTGTGTTTGCAACAGGAAACACATATTTAATGTGAAATCATTTCTTGAAAATATATATGTATTATATATACATGTATGCATCTTATTTGCAACTTCTAACATAATTAATAGGTTTATGTTAGAATTTCAAGTTTATAAGATATACCTCTATGTGTGCAATATATATGACATGATTCATTTTAGAAAACTAAAGAACATTTTTACCAAAATGATAGACGATTTATTTTCCATTTTTACAAAACGAGTCATAAAACGGGTTACTATCATTGAATATGGCAATGCTCTTTGCTAGGCATCCTATCAATAATCATTTAGTAAATATAACAAACTATTTATATGAAATATTATTTCTTAAAACTGACTAACCCATTCGTAGCGCGACCATTGGCTGTTTTCACAACAAGTGTCTGTATACCGGCTGTAAGGTCTGATACATCAACTACAATCTGAGAGTCTGTCCATGATGCTATAGTTGCTGCTACGGAACCAACATATACACTGCCAGCTGTAGAGCTGAATGACGATCCAGCAATTGTCAATCTGCCTCCTGCGTACAAAAAACGTTTCATTAACTATTTTTCACAAATTGTAGAAAATATACATTGTAATTTACACTAAGAATGTAAAGCAAAATTGGTTTTGTGAAATCTACTTGTTCTTAGACACGATAGGAGAAGAAGATATGTAATAGACTGGCATTTTGTTCCTGAACTTTCATTTAAAGCAATCGATGTCTTTCACCTGAATGAATAAAAGGAAATTCTGAACCAAGGTACTGGAACTTAACTTAACAAGGGACACAATTCTAAAAAAAAATTATAGTAACAAAAATAATAATAATAATAATAATAATGATATTTATAAAGATACATGTAGGAATTAGCTAGCAAAAGATTACCAAGAACTCCAAGTGTTGATGGGGTTACACTACTGACAGTAGCCGTGAGGGAGGAATCATATGTGTAACTGGAATAGGTTAGGACGGCTGTCCCTTGAGATATTTGAACATCATGTGTGCCATCTGTGGTCTGAAATACAAGATTGTCTGCTATCGTCATTTTGATTAACAACCGCAGGGTGTTTACGTGTACAACTATGAAAAATAATAAAAGAAAAGAAAGCTAACAAACTGAAACTCTCATAAGAACTATATACTCGACAGATATATGTACACACATGCATATTTATACATTCAAACTGATCTGACTTAATGAATTGCACAGGAGAAACATTTATTCATCTTTAAAAAAAATCCATTCTACAACAAACGCCTTACCGTGGCGGGTACTATACAATCAATTCGATCTGGCTGGACTGCTGTTACTTCACAGAATAATCCATTGATAGTAACATTAGCTCCATCTTTGAAGCCATAGCCACTTATTGTCAGTTTAACTCCACCTAAGAAATCATAACAATATTACTCATTCTAACAATACACACTATTTGTCTTCTCTAACGAAATGTTTCAAGATGAACATAAAACAACGCCGAAAAACAATTCATAAACAAAACAAATCACTTTCATACAATTTAAACCATTCCATCGTAGTTGTTTTGTAGACTTAAAGCTATAAGACAAAGACTGTATTAAACAATAGACATTCTTCTGAGTAAATCTTCGAAAAGTTGTTTCTATCATCTTCACAAATATATGGCATCAGAATGTATAACTTACTAAAGAGAATAAAAACCATTATACACTAGCGTAATGTAGTCTTTAAGGGTGGTATGGCCCTTTCGTTTACCAAAGAAAAAGCTTATATAAAAATACAAACCCCCGAGACTGCCTGATGAAGGATTAATGCCAGTTATATCAGCAGTGTACTCAAACATCACATCTCCATTGGAATGTTTAGCATTACCTTTCCCATCAACATTTACCACGACTTTATGTCCACCAACTGGACCGTTACCAACATCACATGTTATACTAGTTGCCGTGGACGCCGTTACATCACAAATCACATCTCC
>JAUMHA010408669.1:0-10854 GCA_032359765.1 Saxidomus gigantea | reverse complement strand
TGTAAAGCAATAGTTTTTACAGTGATATTTTAAAAAGAAGAAAAACATTCCCGAACACACTTTTTCGTGAAGAAATGACATCGAAAAGGAAAAAAAGCAAACGTTATATACGCTTAGTCTATCCAAGCATCAAAATAAACATGTAGCTTTAATAGTCGCGTTAAATGGCGTAATAAGTTTGAGACAGCGTCACAACACGTACGTGCGTTAGAGAAGACGAAATGCGTAATGTCGTAACTAGTTATTCGAGGACTACAATGTACAAATATTCAGAGATTATTCGCTTTTAATTTTTCATAAACTGTGTTACGGACTTAACACGTATAGGTTCGAGACTATATTTTGTAGTGCGCCAATGCCCGGTTAATGGTGTAGATGACAGCTATGAATAGGCCTATATACTCAGGACATCACAAAAGACACAAAATCTGTAATTTTATTATCTTTATTTTCATCACCTGCATTACTAACGTTAGTATGCTGTGTAAAATGAAATTTCAATACGAGATAAAAACGACTGGAAATAGTTGAAATTCACCATCTACTATACTTATGCAGGTATGACAAGGTCAACAACCTAAAATCAACAAATCCTAACTTGCGAACATTGCTAGCCGTAGGTGGATGGAATGCGGGAAGTGTACCATTTAGTGATATGGTGGCAACACGTGCATCTCGAAGGCAGTTTATCAACTCTACATTACATTATCTGAGGAAAAGAAAATTTGACGGCCTTGACATGGATTGGGAGTACCCAGCACGAAGAGGAGGTCGACCGGATGATAAAGCGAACCTTGGCCTTTTACTATCGGTAAGATAATCTATCCTGATCTCCTCATAGAATGTTCTTTAAATCTTATTACATGCATTTTGAAAAACGATATTGTCTTGTCAACGACTCAAGTTATGTAATTTGGTATGTATAATACGGTGACCCTAGAATGACATGAAATGCATTTTTATTTCACCAGGAACATTTTGATTTGATTTTGTTATTATCAATTGTATATCGTAAAAAGAAATATTATTTCGTCGTTTCGAAAAGTATATCTTTTTTACAAAATGTTGTATTGTTTAAACAAAATACATGTTTTATTTCTTATTAATTACGGAATGCATTTCGTAAAATTGAAGTAGTATTTCGTGAAAACGCAGTTTTATTTCGTAATCATGACGAAATCTTATGTCGTTTTTAGGAAATGTTATTTCGTAATTACGGAATATTATTTCCAAAAAACGGTAAAACATTTCGTGAGAACAAAATATTGTTCCGTCATTGTTATTTCGTTTTAGGAAGTATTTTTTCGTAATTATGTTATTTCGTTTTGCGTAACTACAAAATGTATTTCATAAAGCGAACAATTATTGCGTTTTAGCGAAGTAATATTTCGTTCCTACGAAATACATTTCATAATTGCGAAATGATATTTCGGTTTTACGAAAAATCACTAATGTGACATATTTTAAAGTACTTTTTTTCATCCGCAATCTGTTTTTTCTTTCGTTATTTTATAAAAATGAAATAACATTTCGTAATTACGAAAGAAAAAATATATTGCGGATGAAAAAAAGTACTTTAAAATATGTCACATTAGTGGCTTCGAAGCACGTTGTAACACAAATGAATTGATTTCAATTTCAATAGCAAATACGCACTGATATATACATATAGCTACAATTATCACATTACGTGATTTATGACTTTTGAATTTTGGGGTTCAATTGCAGCGTGCATTGTATTCCATTTAATAAAACAAGACTCTTAGAATAACCCTAATATTATATAAATATCATATGGCAGCATGTGTGACATTGATATTGTCAACCCGAGAGCAGAATGTCACCCGAGGCGTATACCGAACAAAATTAAGTACATAAACAGTTTAAAAATGTCTTTAATTCATTTAATTAAACAAGTTTATATATCACATATATCAGGAAGAACAAAATTCCACTGTTAACAATGCTAATTAAATTCCTTCGAAAACTGTCTTTCTGTCCACCAAGAGTGTCTAAATCATCTTCAGAAATACTTGCAGATCGAGACCACATGTTTACTTGCGTCTGATGTTTTTGTGTACACATTGAATAGTGACGTCACTGCTGTATGTGTATAAGGGAGGCACTCACGTCATGATTTAGCTAAAATATTGAAGCAGTTATTTGCCCTTAAATGACATTCAAAATATCACTGCGGTCACATGACCTGACAGTCAATTTTCGCTTGGTCACGTGTCAAAAAGGTTGAAAATGTTTCTGATAGTCAAAATATCTCTTTTTCGGGTAATGGGATTTTACCATTGTAGACAAAAGTGAGGTATAATAATAAAAAATGTCATGCTCAATTAGTATCTCGTTACAAATAAGATATGATTCTGTTAATAATTATCTCAAACTTCGAACAGGAAATGAAGCAATCGTTTGAGCAGGAGTCATACCATACCGGCAGACCAAGGCTTCTTCTCACTGCTGCAGTCCCAGCTGGCAAAGCTAACATTGATGCTGGATATGATATACCAAATGTTGCAAGGTTCATATTACGTTTTTGAAAGTGTTCATGCTAGTGTTTGAGAAAATAGGCAAAGGAGTTGGGAGTGTGTGTGTGTGTGTGTAGGGCGGGGGAGTGGGTGGGGGGCTAAGACAAGCATAATTATCGTTGGTGAAAGTTTATACATTGTAATAGATAAAACTTATATTATTAGAACTTATGGATTTTACTTTAAGATATAGGTTCCTTAACAACCTTTTAAGCAAATATTTAGACAGTTTCATATTACATTAAAATATCAGAATATCAAAATACAAGTTTATGTACAAGATGGTCAGGTGACTAAATTTTTTTCACAAATCTCAACGCAAATGCAATGTATGGCAGTACATTGTTTCAAACGTTGATTTAGATATATATATTTTGTGACAAAACTACAATTTGAACTGATTTGTTTACTTCTTGTATGTACATTTTAGGAGCCTGGATTTTATAAACATAATGACATATGACCTCCATGGTTCTTGGGAACCCAAGACAGGGCATAACAGTCCACTCTTCAGCAGAACGTCAGAGAATGCAGATGATGCGATTCTCAATATGGTAATGATGTTATTTGATGATGCAGATATTACGTATATAGGTAGAGGCATCATTTGTTGTCAGTTTACTATAATGTTAAGTTGTCTCTCCCTTCTTGGTATGAATGATACCATATACTTTGCATCTAAAGTGTCGCTATTGCTTAACGACTGTAACGTCTTTCCGGTAGAAAGGGGAAAAAATACAGATATGCGTGTTTCCAACCAGAAATATTTATGTAGCATTACATCTTGGCTTATTCAAAATCTACAATACAGCGGACATGTTTAAAAACAATATGCAAAGCCTTTGTAAACGAGCAATTTGTGTCTTAAAAAGTTCTAGATCAAGAAAAGATAAACAGTGGCAAATAACAGTTATATTTGATAGCTGAGTTACCTCCCCTCACTTTGCGTTTGCAGAAGTGGGCAGTGGAATACTGGGCGCAGCGAGGTGCACCGAAACACAAGTTAGTTGTAGGCATTGGACTTTATGGTCGAAGTTTCAAACTGCAGTCGCCAACCAGCAACGGTATAGGTGCTCCCGCCGTAGGTGCTGGCCTAGCCGGAAGATACACTCGAGAACCAGGATTTATGTCTTACTATGAGGTAAAAAGTTAGGATGAACATGCTTATTAACCATTACCTTGCAAACGTACATAAAATGGATACATCCATTATTGATGTACCTTTCTGGGAAGAAGTAAATATTAAGACAATAGCACCAGTACGTGAAAACGTGTTTGATTAATAAATTACCTTTATTTCGAAAAAAATATCAGTCCCTTGTAAAAAACTATATAGAACAAACTGAAAGTTTTTTTTGATTACATTCAAGTGTAGTTTTGCATTGTCAGACAGTTTATTTCCTTGATGGTACTTTGTCAGGTTTTACAAATAAAGATTTCCTAGCAACAAACTTATACTGAATATTCTCTGTTCATATACAAAGTGGAGAGGTGTAAATGTTACTGAATGTTCTTATCAAAGTGGAGTACGGCACCATTCTCGCGCGACTGCAATAATACATTCGGATAAAATCGCATTTCTTCATCGTTTCCTACAGGTTTGTGAAGAACTAAAAAAAGGAGCAACACGTGTGTGGCAGGCTGAACATAGAGCTCCATATTTGCACAAAGGTGATCTCTGGGTGGGTTATGACGACGAAGAAAGTGTTGTTGCTAAGGTATGTAACATTATATGCAAAGAGAAGAGACAGAATAATGTAATAAACACTGACATCATGATATGATCAAAAGCTTGTGAACAGAGATTAACTGCACTATATGACCAGATCTGCATAATGCCGGATAATAAAATATATAAGTTGTGCTCTGCAGAAGTATTCTGTTATCAACTTTGGAAGAGGTTACCCTCCCAGCACAAACATGTGAAGAAGGAGGGGACGTCGTTAAAAACTTTCCTGTGTTAGTTCCGGCGGCCGTTTGTTCAGCAAACAGGAACTTTGTGCTCAAGTGAGCTATAAAGTAACATGTTTCTACATGTATGAGTTCAAAAGTAAAGAATAGATTTTGAAAAGAACGATCCTTCTAAAGCTTCAGAACCATGCAAAAGGGACAACATTGGAGCTGTATCTTATTATAATTTACAATGCAAAATAGGAAAAACAAATACACTTTTAAACAGCTATACGTTATATTTGTGTACATGTACTACTTAACTATTGGAATAATTCTAATACAGTTGTAATTACAAATGTCGCCACAGTCCGTCGTTTTCATATCTTCCAGGTGCGTTGGATGAAACAGAATAAGTATGGAGGAATTATGGTGTGGTCTTTAGCACTCGACGATTTCTCCGGTCAGTTTTGTAATAAAGGACCATATCCCCTTCTCACAGCAATAAACAAGGAACTAGGGACAGTCCAAGACACAAGTAAAGTGACGAAACCAGATATCTCCACAAACATAAATTCAGCTGTTTCAAAACATAAACCAAGCAAAAGTCCTTTACAACAGACAACTTCTTCAACATTAACCGATTTTGCTTTTGCGCTTGCTGGACTTTCTGCACCCAAACCTGTAAACAGTTTGCCACCAGAAGTATTACCTACAGGATCTAAACCAACAATACCACCACCACCACCACTACCCATATTTCAGTCGAACTCTGGCACCAGTGCAGCAGTTCATGCCATCGGCGATTTGTTATTACATGGAAAAACAAAGCTTTCACCACCCACATCTGGGAACAGTCATATACATTCTGTAGCAACCACTCAGTTGCAAAACACAGGTTCGAGCCCCTCACCTGTTATTGTGAATGGCCCTGGGAATGTTGCTGAAGCTCCAAGCCAGCTCAATGCGAATGCAAATGCAAATCAATTAGATGTAGTAGTACCAAATCATAATCATCATTTTCTTACTTCTCTTGATGCGGGTAACTCAAAACCACCGTCAGCTCCAACCAAGTTCAATTCAAATGCAAATGCAAATCAATTTGATGTAGTAGTACCAAATCATAATGACCAGTTTCTTACTCCTCTTGATGCGGGTAACTCAAAACCACCGTCAGCTCCAACCAAGTTCAATTCAAATGCAAATGCAAATCAATTTGATGTAGTAGTACCAAATCATAATGACCAGTTTCTTACTCCTCTTGATGCGGGTAACTCAAAACCACCGTCAGCTCCAACCAAGTTCAATTCAAATGCAAATGCAAATCAATTTGATGTAGTAGTACCAAATCATAATGACCAGTTTCTTACTCCTCTTGATGCGGGTAACTCAAAACCACCGTCAGCTCCAACCCAGTTCAATTCAAATGCAAATGCAAATCAATTTGATGTAGTAGTACCAAATCATAATGACCAGTTTCTTACTCCTCTTGATGCGGGTAACTCAAAACCACCGTCAGCTCCAACCCAGTTCAATTCAAATGCAAATGCAAATCAATTTGATGTAGTAGTACCAAATCATAATGACCAGTTTCTTACTCCTCTTGATGCGGGTAACTCAAAACCACCGTCAGCTCCAACCCAGTTCAATTCAAATGCAAATGCAAATCAGTTTGATGTAGTAGTGCCAAATCATAATAACCATTTCCTTACTCTTTTTGATGCGGGTAACACAAAACCACCGTCAACTGTAATGCCTAGTTTTAATATGCAAAATTCCATTGCCGATGTAGTAGTACCAAGGCCTTCATCATTTAACAATGCACATCCTCAAGCTGCTGTTCCAGGTGAAAAATTGGGTTCAGGTTTAGCCGGAGCTGGATCTAATATACTTAGTACAATGCCTTTAGAATTTGTGCATCGGACTGGTCATAGTACAGGCGGAGGATTACAACCTACCGGGAATTCAGTTCAAGAACCAGCCTTAACAAATACATTCACACAGGTACCGTTAGAACCAGCATTTTTTACAGCACCAATGCAAGCATCAGCTACTTCAATTCAACATGGAAATGTCGATATGTTTCCCTTAGCTGTAGCTAATCCTACCATACCTGTGCCTGATCCTTCGGTTAGTTTAGCTTCCAATTTGGCAGCAGTTTTTCCACCACCAACTGACACCAGACCAACTAGAGACAGAATAGTAGCTTTAAGCGAACCTAATGCTCCTGTGGTTGTCGGATCTTTGCCTGTTGTCGACGTAGCGGTACCAGCTGTTATAGCAGAGCAGCCTCCCTTTCTTGGAATGTTCGGAGCTTCGCAGCAAATCGATTTGCCTGTGGCTGCAGCAGCACACTCTGACATAGGTCTTGCTTCAGTTCGTCCAGCACCTCCATCTAAACCAAGACTGAATTTTTCGTTTTCGTCAAGCTCTAGTAGCAACAGCAGTTCTTCATCTTCTTCTTCATCATCAAACTCTTCTCAGAGTAGTAATGTACAACAAATTAGTCGAAGCCCTTCTGGTTCATCTTTACCACAGACGATTCAAGACCTTCTCCGACAGGGACCAGTTGACATACTTCCATTGCCGGCGGATGGTAATTTAATGTCTGTCGTAGATCATCATCAAGGTATAGTTCCTGGTGGAACTGTTGAAGCAGTTATTCCTATAGACAATTTAGATAGCTTAGCACAAGTTTTAGCCAACCTTCAAACAAGCATTCCTACAGATGGTACTGTTCTTGTCCCAGAGCCAAGAAATAATCTTCGACCGGAAACTGTTTTAAGAGAACTTGACATCGGAAATATTCTCGGCTCTAATATTGCTTCACCAATTCGAGCTGAAAGAATGCCTTCACAACAGCTAGACAATAGAATATTAAGACCAGTTCCTCGAAATCGAGTAGCGTCTCAAGGAATACCCCAAAATATGATTGACAACAGACCGATCCGAAGAAGGTTCATTCCGCCAATAAACGATCGCCGAACAGGCTTATTAAACGCGCCACAAGTATCACAACCATCGACAAGGCAACGTGTTTTTCCAGTGTCACGTGAGCAATTACGTCATTTAGTAAGAAGTTTAGGAAGAGAAGCAGTTCGTAGATTATTAGAAACCAGACGTGTTGTGTTGCAACCAAGTTTGCAAAGAAGTCAGATAATACGAAGACCTGTTGTGAGAACTCGCACTCCGAGTTTAAGGAATAACATGCTAAGACAAAGACTTTCGCCAAGAATATCACCTAGCACTAGAAACATTTTAACATCAAGGTTTCGTCGGCCACAAGGCAGAAGCAGACAATTTAATTTTGATAGTAATAATTTAAATAGAACTCCAACACAAACCGCACGACCTAGACGTGTAATTTCAAACAGGGATTTATTTTCCATTCTTGGAATGTAACAAAACTAACCTGAAATGTTTAACTTTGTCTTGTATCTTATTCTCGTATGTTTGTAAACATTTAGATAAATCTAAATAAGTTTAAATATTAATATTTGTTTGAAATGAGTTATTACACGTTTTATATGTATGATTGTAAAACATACTTTTTTATGAACATAACTAATATTAATAATTATGTAACTTATTGTATATAAAAGGCTATTTGAATGTCTAAATAAATAACATTTGCTTATAATAAGCTCTTGAAGTATAAATACATTTAAACCATGTAAAGATTGGTCTTAAATTTGATATAGTTACTACTTGTAGTAGCTTTAATTTGTAGGAAGTGATAAAATACCAATTCTTTCTTATAACGCGTACAATATTTGTAAAGGACGCATGTCTTATGTTTAATAACTTTGAATTTTAATACTTCAATAAGTGCGATATTTATTAATATTCCTTATTTTTAGTTTTCTTTTTTTCGGTTTTAAAAATCGACTTTCAATTGATGGATCGTTCCAAACAAGAGATAAAGTACCGGAACATAATCATTGAAAGCCTTCAGCAGTGACTAAATTCAAATATAAGTCTTCATTACCAGTTCCAAAGGCTAGAAATAAAGATACTTTGAGAGACTTTGACTGTCTGGAGAGCTTTACATTTATAGGAGTAATTTACATGAAAATTTCTAATGATCAGTTTTAGTTATGAGCTGGGTATACTTACTAATCTATATTTCTGTGTTTTTTCTAAATAATGTCTCATAATTAAATAGACAGTAACAAAAAATGTTTCGGTAATGATTTGGATAACTGTTTTCATATTTCGACCGTAGGCAGGTTTTATATTTACCTCGACCTCCTTTATCTGGTTATCTGCACTGCTTACTACTTTATCTATCGCGCTGGGTATCAGACTAGACTTACTGTTTACATTTCGGATGATGGATAGGATCTGCATAATTTGATTGGTTTGTTAAAAACGATGTGCTTCTAAATTTAGCCCGCAGTGAGTGAGTAATCATTGAATGCAAACATATTTGCATAGCCGATCTGAGCAGCCGACACAAATACTACTAGTTTACTCACAATGGTCAGTTGTATAGGTGTTCAAGTCAGTTATTCCAGTTATCGTCTTTAAATTTAACTGTTACTCTCACAGAACTTGGAACAAAATAGAGTTTCACTTGTCAATTTATAATTCAGATAAATATGCCAAATTTAATTAACAAATCACCGCTCTCTGTTGAATTCAGTGTGTCGGTATGCATGACACACAAGAACACTTATTTACAAATTGCCTTATTTTCTGAAAATCGGAAGAATATTTTTTCTGTTTGTAGAAAATATTTCAATAAATCATCGTAGAAGCCAATAAACACATAAGCAACTTTAATGTCAAGGAATTTGTTTACCTAATGCTTTTAGAATACTGGGAGGTTGTAATCTTTCAAAGATACGCATTGTACGTGCCTCCTAGTAGATATTAACCAAATAAGCCATCGATGGCATTTCACGGAAAATACAGTGACTAGTGAGTCATGTATGAATTATAAAATGTGACATTTAGATCAAAGTGCGCAGTCATACTTAATGAGGTAACCTTTTTGTTATCAGAGTAATCGCACTATATTATATCAAGTATGTAATCTAGACAACGTAAGTAATCAATAAGAAGACCTTTACTATGTGGCACCTAAAAATAACTTCGTGATCTCATAAAAAAAGTAGAACTGCGTGTTATATTGTTTTCAATTTGGCTCTCACAATTTATAAACCGCTCTGAATCATTAATTTCTCGAATGTAAAGAATACAAATGCTATTATAGACTTTTGTAGCCTAACGAGGCCCGCTAACAGGCTGATGAAAGCTATTGGCGCTAGAACTACCAGTAATGACTTTAAAATGTGCTTAAATGTAACTGATACGTGAAATAGAGATCCGACACATGATCCGACACATGTTTTGTAGTAAAGAAATTTACTGGAAATTATTGTGAATATTATCTCATTTGATAATGCTACAGTGATAGAAAAAAGTGTTGGTTTTTCAACACAAAATTTTTCATTGATATAATTTTGTGTACAGTTTGTAGAATTGGCATCAACTATTGCTGCAGCTGACATTGCTACTTTTTTCCTGTAACATGTATATTATATAATAATGATCACGATAAAAGATTTAAGTGGACCTTTGAGTTCTTGTAGAATCATCGTTACTTCTGCAATCAAGAGGGCATCAGTTTAACCTTTAATTCGTAGCCCCGTCTCTCCAAAAGGCAGCAGGTGCACTCTAGATAACATAAGCTTTTATAAACTTTATATTTACTGTAGGTTTATAGATATTATAACCAGTTACGGAGATTATTTAACAATTAAATTGGTATCTCCTACAAAGTGGAGGCACAAAAATATAATCAAAAGCTTAGAAGTAGTGGTTACATACAATGAGTGCAATAGGCTTTCTAAAATAACATATTCCATCACATGGTCACATAATTGAAATTCGTTACTTTACTGTTACACTGTAAATGAGGCGTAAACTTAATGATATTGAAGAAAATAGTAAACAATATCAAATTATTTGTTGTTGATGTAAGCTACATAATTATCGGCTTTATAATATATTTAAATTTACGGGATCTACTATTTGAATTAATAAAAGTTTGAATGGTAGGATTATTGATCTGAGGAACGGAGCGTGCTAGTATTTAGATCATAAGAACTTGGATTATTTGTGCTAAATACTTTAACATCAATTGTAGGAATTTTAATCTTATTATTCTCATCCATTGCTCTAATGAGATAAACACATGTGAAACTACATGTATTCAAAATGACAGTCTATAATTTTTATGTTCTCGCCACATCATTAACACTTCGAAATAAAACACAAGGTCGAAACTTAGGAGAAGGCAAGTTAACATTTGTTGCAAAACAAAAATAATATTTTGCTTCCAAAAGTATGAGGAACCTGGAGGGCCGTTTTGAGTTATGATTTGTGAGTTTTGACTTGCAACTTATGACTTGTGACTAAT
>JAUMHA010408646.1:0-14150 GCA_032359765.1 Saxidomus gigantea | reverse complement strand
AAACGAGGCTGGTCAACATTTCGTCTGCACCTTTCGACAAACGAGGCTGGTCAAATTATAATATGCGCCTTTCGACAACCGAGGCTGGTCATCATGTCGTCTGCACTTTTCGACAACCGAGGCTGGTAAACTTATAATATGCACCATTCGACAGCCGAGGCTAGTCAACTGATCATCTGCACCTTTCGACAACCAAAGCTGGTCAACTGATCATCTGCACTTTTCGACAACCGATGCTGGTCAACTTATAATATGCACCATTCGACAGCCGATGCTAGTCATCTGATCAACTGCACCTTTCGACAACCAAAGCTGGTCAACTGATCATCTACACAATTTCAACAACCGAGGCTGTTCAACTGATCAACTGCACAATTTCAACAACGCAAGCGAATGAATATTTCTTTACATCAGTTCATTCTATTGATAAAGTTTATATTTTCGATTTTTTTTTCATATTTGTTTTCTTTATTTATTACATGCAATTATAAAAAATGTTTGATTGCATTTATTTCATTTCAGCACATATTTGAGCGAAGTGGATTATTTAATACGCAAAATCTTCAAGTTTGCAACAGTTGAAGAGATCTTTCACTATTCATTTAACATAGTTATTACAAATAATACTTATATAAAAAAAGAAATCAACAGGATTATTTTTGCGCCTTTAACTGCTTTTCTGTCTTCAAATTTATTACAAAAGTTGCTTTAGCAGTTAAAGAGAAAATCAATCAACTTTATGCTCATAACTAAACAAATATTACTTCATGACATTTGCGTTGCTTTAAGAGAGAAATTATAACGCCAATAAACAATAATTATTATATCCAGATTTAGCTCTAAAGAGGAAACATTCTACAAGTCTCCGGTCCAGGGCATTAAATGGCATGTACTACTCTGCCAAAAGATGTTTGCATAACGTTTACACCTTACTTTTCACCTGAGCTTCAACGATCTGTGATGCTGAATGTTTGATGACAATGTGTACATCAGTGAATCGTAGTTCTTGATTAATATCTTTCAATTATTTTTATTCAGATTAATTTCTACGGAGAAAGATGTTGAAAAACAACATGCTAAAAGAAAATACTGAGAAGAACCACATGTTACAAATTTATAGTGTTTCATTTCATTCACAATGTTACTTAGTTCAAATTAAGTGGTCATGTAAAAATAACTTCAGAACTTTGGGGAGACACTTATTTCTGTAATAAACTCGGAGGATACATAAACATTCGCAGTAAGTTCGGTTATTCTCAGAGAGAGATTTTTGCCGAAATTACTCCTGTTTATGGGTCAACTAAAATTTCAACGAGAAACGTCACCCAGTTACAAGCTTCAAACATGTTCGACTGGAAATCAGCTTACTATAACGCTGTCCAGCAACGGATCCACGGACGAAAAGTTTTCATTTCTAGCAAGTTTTTCTCAGAAAATAGTAACGGCATGTGCAAAACTTATATTTATATCAATGTATAAAATCATACACTCAAATATTTTACAATTAACTAGTCCCTCTTTTGTGTTCGAACATCAATCAGTTTAACTGATGAAATATACAATGTATTCATTTTGATGTTTTAACATTGACAAGAAAACTTTGAGAAAAAGTTTTTACTGTAATAACTTCAGCGTGATGTATGGAATTAATGATTACCTGGATGTGTGTCTACCACACACAATTTTAAATGTAAATCATGGGAAATGAAGTATCGGGAGTTCTTTGCAGCTGGGTACAAGCAGAGATTTAAGATTTCCTGTCGGCTTCAAAATTTTGGACACGTACATCAATTTTCAGGGGGAAAAGAGAGTGGTGGAAAGATTAATCTTGTTTGAGACAAATGTTAAAGTATACACATTGGTATTGGCGTAAAACTTTTTAACTTTGAAAATATGTTACTCTACCCATAAGCTGCATAGATGACTTTTCATTTATTAGCTGTATATAAAACACGGTTATGAAATTTGAAATGGAAAAAAATACAGGAATTTTATTTGTATTACCAATGTTTTAGAAATAGTAGAGCGGTACATGTGAGTATAAAGGTCATTGAAAAAAAAATTTACGTTGGTTTCACTTATTGATAAATAATTTGCCCTTTAAGTTTAGATTTATTTGCATTTCAACGTGACCTCAAACATATTTTGATATTCAAGAATAAATATTATTGCTTAGAAATTTCCTGTGTGTTATATCAAACACGATCACAAAGGATTTTAGTTACAAACTATCACAAAATCTAAATACTAATACTGTTTTCTTGTAGGCTGTGTTTTTCTTCAATGTACATCATTCTGACCGTAAATTATCTAAAAAAAGTGTGACATTTATTTTCTGATAGTCTCTGATTCAAACATCATTCACTTGCATATTCTTCCAAAGAAAAGTAGGTGACACTTACCAATACTGGCCAAGGAAGTAACAACCGTCTATAATTACTATTCCATCAGGAAATCAATTTAGATAAGCTGTTCAATCATTGATTAGTTGTCGGCAATAACGATTTTGTTCGTTTTTAAGCCTAATTTTTGTCATAACTATTTTCCCAGATGTATGTAATAGAATATGATGAATCCATGAGCTATAGTCCATAATCAAGTTCATAATAAGATAAGTGTGGTTATTCGGAGAATGAAATTACTCTTGCGCTTCTCAACATTTATTGCCCTAGATACAGTTTTCTAAACAAATGATTGAAAGGACATATACATAGAATCAGTAGCAAAATGTTGATGTTCTTTTGAAGATTTTAGTGAATGATTTTCTAGCTTTTTGTAGGCGCGACCTACAATACCGAAGCTTTTTACAGATATTTTTCTTACAGCTGCGATCGAAATAGGTTATCTATAACGTCGCGATTATTTCCTATTTTAAGTAAATCCGCGCGGAACCTCTACCGTCGCCAAATAATGAACAAATGTTGAGTAGTATTGCATTTGCTAAAGTTTTGCAAAAAGGTCTGTGAATTAATCAAGAACTGACATACAAAGTTTGAGGTTGTCCCTGCCTTCTTTTTCCCTTTTAAAGTGAAGGTTTCAGGTGTTCAGGGAAAAAATGTTAACTGATTAACAGTTTTAACTGATTAACACTGCACGGACGTGCACTAGTCACAAAGGCAAAATCTTTAGTCACCAGCATTTTAAAGGTTAATACCCTGGATATATCAATATAAAGTCAAATGCCGGTGAAGTGGAGTATTCACGTAAAATACAAATAAATTTCCAATAAAGTTGTTTTTCGGTAGCAGTTATGATAGTATTAAGACTGCATTGCATTAATTGTTTGCGCTTATAATTGCGTTTCTATCTAATAAACGGATATATTGTAAGAGTAGCAGTAACTTGCAGTTTCAGGAAAATATAATTAATTCACTGAGAATAGATACATTATTTTAAAACGGAATTTGTAACGCAGTAATTATAATTCATATGTTTATGACAAATTGTAGACTAGATGTTTGCGTTTTGTTTGTTATAACTTTTTCAGACTTAGAAGAAAATTTATTACATTATGCAAGTCTCTGACACTGAGGCTCTACTCAGTTTCATCGAGTGTGCCAAAGTTGTTTGCAGGAGGTCTTCTAATATCACCTAATCTTCCATGATGTGCAGAATATTAAAGCCAGTAATAACAGCGTGTAATTCCTTTGTAGTATGCTTAACGAAAAGTATTTCTTGATTAATATCTTGTAACTATTTTGATTGAGAAAAAGTTATGAACGCAAAAAGATTTTACGAAAACATAACATCAAAAGTTAATACTTCCGACAGCCGCATCATTTGTTTACAATAATTCATTATATGATCCGCGCAGTTGAAGTTAAACGGGATGAACTCCATTTACAGGTGCAAAGGATCTGCGAGCAATACATCATTTTGATCAAAATGATGTATAGTTAACTGAAGTCGGAGGAAGAATAGTCTAATTTAAAAAAAGACAGTGAAACAATTGTAAACCATATATTTCTCTTACAAATCAGTTAGAATTAAACTTTATCACTCTAGACATATATTAGCTACCTTACTACATGACAGATGTATTTTCACAGAGGGCACAGTATTTTTGCCATAAAAATGGTAGGTCATCTTGAAAATGCCATTCTTTAGGTTTTCATAACTTTTATTATTTCAATAAATTATCAGTCAACTTACTTATGAGGCTGAGCTGAAAGTTCTTCTTTATATAAAAAAACATGTCTCGGTATATGTGTAACATCTTTACATTTACAATTACTATTCGGGTATTTGTGTGCACATCAGTCTAAAGAGAGACATTTCGGGAAATATGCAGGTAAACTCAAAATATTTTCTTTCTTGTTCTAAGTAAATAAAGGAAAACCAGTTGTATTTGTAAAAGATAGACTGTTTAGAAACAAAGGTTCTAAAGTTTGTATTTCTACGATTATAATGTAAACTTGGTTAAGTACGTCGAATGTTTTTATTAAATACATAAAGAAACCGGAAATATAACTGATACTGCAACGTTTACAACATGTTTTACTGACACATGGCTTTTTTTGCAGGGAGATTAATCAGACAACAAACATATCTGCTTTCAGCAGCTTACCAATTTACCCTGGAGCTAATTTCAATGGTGACACATACGACTAAAGTGTTGATTAACTTATATTAAATACTTTAGAAGTGTTATAAATTGATTTTAGGTTTACAATTACTTTTAAATTTAATATACTGTAAAAGTGTTCGTCAAAGACACACACATTGTAAACCTGTTTATGCAGCTTTGATTTCGGCAAAATCGATCAGTATGACAATAGTAATTAGAATTATTAGGCATTGCTAAAATAATAAAGTTTCAGCATTAAAAGTATGATATACACTCACACAAAAAACACAGAAACAAGTAATCAAGTGACCAGAGATTCATACAATTGGACGTATAGCCGTGGACATGTTAGGCAGTAGAAGTCTTTTATACTATTGAAAAGCATATAATGTTGATTTTAGCCAGATGTAAACAATTTAAGATCTCTGAAATAAGGAAGGAACGTTTAATTTCGTAAGCAACTTCAGCTGTCGGTAATTCTTTAGACAGCATCGACATTGTAAGCCTATATATCAAATAGATATACCCATTAAAACCGGTAACATCAATAGCATCCTCGTAATAATGATTTTAAAGGAGACTTTGAAATAGAGTTTTTGTCAGTTTGATACCCATCATAATAAGAACAAAAATTCAACGCTTTTGAATATTGTGCGTACAGATTTGTTTATTTTTTCAATTTTAAAGCCTTCGACGCTGTTGTCTTTCTAAACAGGCACTTTCATGCGCTACATGTATATTCCCGTATTAGGGTATAACCAAATCAGTTTACCATGACACCTTCAAATATTGGTTTCCATGTATGCTTTGTACATTTAAAAATGCAACATTTTTGAAGTCAAATATTTTAAGTTAACAAATTATGGGGAAAAACAGTTGTAGATTCTGATTGTCCTTTCCATTGACTATTGTCTTGTGATGTCATTTTCTTGAAAACGACACGAAACAATTGTAAAAGTGCAAAAATAAAAAAATAAAAATTTTATTCTATTTTTTCGAAAAGGTTAACAAATCAATATGTTTAGAATTTAGACAACCTAAGAAAAATTATTTAACAGTGATAATGTGTGTCATAACCAAAATAAAAACTGGTTGCTAAAATCGCAGAAAATCTGGTATGTCTATTATTTTTGTAATTTTGTTAAAACTTGGCTACATTCCCTTTTTTTGTTAATGAAACCACTATTTTATGTATCAAATTTGTATCACAATAAATTCTCCGTTTGTGTGAATACATCAAAGTTAAATTTTCAAAAAGAATAGTCTAGTACTGGTTCTTCTCAGGAACAATTGTTTGATAAATTGCCCACCTGTTAAAATGACCCAAACACGGTTGGAACGGGCGTTAAACTCCTACAACACAACATGTAAGTGTTGCGTTTTTAAATGTACTGAGTATATAATGTACAAACTTTTATTTTGAAGGAATGAAATTATAGTTTTGATCTCTTCTCGTTTGGTTAGAACAATTGACAGCGATAACCATTACTAGCTTTAGTATTTTGGAAAAAAAGCTCAAATTTTCCAGATAACTGTATATCGGATTGGCAGAGAAGAATGACAAGAATTTTGTAATTGCTTACACGTCTTTATTGTGTTGTGCAAGAAACAAAACGTATCATATTTACAGAACAAAACATTTGCATATTGTCATTTTATGTGATGGCACGGTCAACCTCTATTCATCAAAAAACTTATAGAAATAAAGAAAACATTTTTCATTTTCATTGAAAGATCACTTTTCGCGGGGTCGTGGATATATTATACTATAGTATACTATATTTGCGGCGATACTAGCAAAAAACGGAAAACATTTAATTAATCGAATCAGCTTGTAGATTGTACATTTAAGACATTTATCAAATTTTAGTTAATGCGATTAGATTAAATAGTAAGTTTTATTTCTTAGTTGTTAGTTTAGTTTTGAGTAAAGTAAACTCCGTACGTAACGAATATACAAATTAATGTAGCGAAATTCTGGATATAAGGAACAACTTTTCTGGGCCAGATTTTATCCTTGAAAATTATATATGGATATAACATACTCCGCATATATGGAACAAATTTAAATTGTCCTAAAATGTCGTTATATCCGGAGTTTACTGTAAGTGGGCTTACCCGAATTTCCGGTAATTTTATAATTAAAATGTTGTTGTTAAAGTCCTTTTGGTGCGTTCCTGTCTAGTGAACATTAGCTCTTTGCAGGACATCGAGTGTTTATTTAAGCAATGCTATCTCAATTTGTACAGTTACCGGTCATTGCCCAATAGAGACGTACGTGCACGTACGTAATACTTTTATCAATCACCCTAAGTACAGTTTTAGCTGTCTCGCGTTATTGCAAACATACTTCTGAATCTATCATTATGGGATAGCACGATCTACATCATATATCAAACTGTCAATTTACAGGCGAAAAGGGCAAAGTTTTTTGCATGAAAATGTCTAAAATCGTTCGACTCAATCATTTAGCACGTTATTCAAGGACAAAGTTTGTCATAAAATGGAAAATATAACGGAATGTTAAGAAAACAGTACTCCATTTAAAGATGTGTCATGATACATCGAGCAAAGATAAAACTACTTTCCGAAACAGAAGTACTATGATGAATCATTCACATTAGAAGTGATACACAGCATCTGATATCAATGAAATTGTAACTAATTATGTTGCCCGGTTGAAGAATATGGCCAATTGATTTCAAAATAAAGTGAAATATGTAAATACAAGTGCACCAAGATGGTTTGATTTAGAATGTAATGAACCAAAACGTTTGAAGCTACAGTTTTAAGGCGTTGTTAATGTGAAGAATATGTGCAGTTAAATTAACAAAATAAACGAATTGAAAGAAAATGTGTACTTTAAAACTCATATATGTAGTTACAAAAAAACCATTAGATGATCTCACATCCAGATTAAATGATTCTAAGTATTTTTCGTCCAGATTAAAGCGTATAACTAACGGCTTCTAGTGAATCTACAAATGACTGGTTACAACATGTTAAGCAATTATTGTATGCCTGATACAATTGACGGAAATGAGAATATAAACTATGACCTGTTTGAGGATAAAATAAAGGTTGATGTGGAAATATATATTTTTAACTCTGAAATTACCGAAGATGAGGTTAGATTGTTGATAAATCATTTAAACGTTGGTAAGAAACCTTGAACTGACAGCTATTATGATATAAAGTTTCTCCTGATAATGATTATAGGTTGAGCGGCTTTAAAATTGATTAACTGCTGCTGCTATTACTTTTTAAGCGTCCAATCATATATCTCAGTTGTATGTACACTCAACCGGTTTAGAAACGGAAAAAGGGCAAAATATTTATTTTAACAACGTTATCGTGTTTCAAATTTATTCAAATATCATACACAACAAAAACAATATAAACTTGAATTCTTGTAAAAGTTTCAATAATTCATCGCAAAAAATGACTTAAATAGAAATAAAAACAATAGCGTCATTCAAATAAAAATGTTCAACAGGGGAAATCTTTGCGTTTCTAAATCGGTTAAGTGTACTTCTCAGTGATGAATTTATGAGTTCTTGTCCTGAGTTCAAATTACCAAATAAGAGAAATGCACTTTTTCCGGGCAACGACTTTACTCTGGGACTGAATGACGTAATTCGCTTTGCTTCGAACTCGGTAGCCTAATCGAATAATTGAAAGGACTTATGTCTTTTATTGAGCCTCTACCATTAATTTAAATTAGTGTCAAATTATTGGCAGTTTCAGGAAACAGCTAAACGAATTGACGTACTACACCATACACATGGATGCGTGAAATACAAGTTGAGTTGTGATTTTTTACTTTTTGTTGATAAAATATTTCGTTATTTTTAACTTATTTCTCAAAATTTTTATGTCAATATATGAGATCCGTTTAACTAAGCCTGTTGAGTTTTAGCTAGAAGTTTCACATCGACAGAAAATCAATTTATTCAATATGGTAATTGTTGATAGAAATTAGTTATTTCAACCGCTTTTACAGCATCAAAATAAAAACATATTAAAAAAATATGAATTCAAGGTGACGAAAAATGGCGACGGACGTCTCTGAAATACCACCAAATTATCTAGACCGATGCGATGAGAGATCAGCAAACCATATATATATATATATATGTTATGTATTTCGTAATGCCTCGATACTTAGTGCTCGCGAGGAATAAACAATACTATTTACAAAGAAGAGACATTTGTCTCTACTCTTAATATAAGCAGGAAATTAATGATAATATCTTGCGACACGAATTAATTTCAGCCAGTTGATATCACATTTTATCGACAAAAGACTTAAGTCGCCATCCTTATGTAGACACCTAGTTATTTATGAAAACATATTGAGAATATACTCAACGCACTTCTATTTCTAAGCATACATTTTCCCCTGTAAAAAATGTAAGCTCTGTCACATAAACAGTCAAGTTGATAGTAATGCAAATATCCATGAACCTTAATATTTGATAAGTTAAGCGAGTCCAAATGCTAAACTTGAACATTCCGATAAGCAAGGCTGGTCAACTTTAATTTCTTTGAAGAATGTTTTTATTATTATTTTACAATTTCTACAGGCGCCTTTGATACCTGCTTTGGTGAAATTGCTGCGTTTTCTTGTTATTACATGCAATTATTTAAGATAATTATGATTGCATTTGAGAGAAATCACGTATTGGGGCTCCATCGATTACATTCACAAGTTGATGTTATATAAACAGAAGAGTTTTTATTAAAAATTAATCGTTAGAGATTTCTCTTTAAATTAATTAAATTCGGTAGTTCACACAAAATAACGAAAATAAAAGACTAATTTTGTATTATGAATATCTCACAGGTTTCAGAAATGTTAATAATTTGCAGGTAACATTTCCTAACAAGTAAATCATTTCAATTTAGAGGGCATATAGTTCATGTACAAGCTATGTCCTGCAAGTCAGCTAATAGTTTAAATTCTATCATATATTCCTTCAAGTTTTTGAGACTTTGATTTCAGCGTTGTTTCTAAACATGCCTCTTATCTCCTTTATTGTATAATGCACGACGAAAATTTTGCGATTGATGTGTAGACAGACATATTCCGCGGCAAATTTCAAATTCGCGAAAGGAGAATTCTCTAATTGTAAATCTATCTGAAATGAATCTTTTGCGAGATTTTTAAATTAGCCAATTGGGGAATCGCGAATATAGCGAAAATCAAACTATCGCGAATATCACCAGATTTACAATACCCTTCGTTTCACAGTTGGCTTACACTGTCTTTTCTACTGCATATTATTATTGCAGTTAAAGTTACATTATCTTAAAGGGACATACCCTATAACTGATGTCAAACTTAATAACCTCCAAAACATAAATAATAGAATCTTTGGAAGTATTAGACATTTTTACCTTACGCTGACTGCTGACTTCGATAAGCGGACCACGGACTTAACACAGGGATCTTCTCAAAGTGTTTCTTTATCTACTACACGCGCTTCATACATGAGCGGATCTGTCTTGGTATTGATGGGGCGCATCTTATGAAACATGTAAAAGGTTTCTATTTTTGTATCATATCCGTTTAAAAGCCCGAAAATAAGATCTTCTTTGACGCTCTTATTGACATTATGCAATGACTATAATCCTTAAATAAGGAGACAATGTCGTTTGAGATTATTAGATGTCAGGGAGAGGACAGGATACATATTATCAACAAGACAGATGTGATCGTTACCATTTTTTAGATTTAATTTGTACTTATGTATACAGTACAATAAACATGTCACGAATTTTATTTAATCGGACTCGTTCGAGCTGCTGACGCCCAATTGCCTCATCAATTTCGAAATTTTTCTTGTTTGCCTCTCCCTGTGGTTCTGAAAATAAACATATTATTTCATTCTTTTTAGACGTGTTCAACTTATTTTAAAATGACATCTTAAAGTTCAGTTTTGTATTTTGTAAATCTACGTAGATCAAACAAAGTACAGTATAACCTGTGTAAACGACCACCTCTGACCGTCAGCCACATGTACCTCGCTGTAATTAACAGCCACCTATCTGATCACTAAACTATTTTTGTCTTTATCTGCTCTCATAGCAACATTGACTGCCCTACAACAGCCATTATTTTGTATTCCAAATGGGCGGCTGTTGTAGAGAATGTACTGTATATACATATGTATTCTCGGCTACATTAATATCTGGAATTCATCAAATACGTTTATCCTCTCATTTACGGTTTTAAAGACTTATAGTAAAAATGAACATGCATTTATATTCCTAAATTTAAAATAACATACCTGTATTGTTCTTAGACTGATCAGGTTGACGAGGTTCATCAGAGTCTGATAGATTATGGACAACATCATTGCGACGGTCTGCATCTTGTGGGGTTGTCTTTGGGGTTTGGGCCTTCGTTGAATTTGTTGGCCGATAAAATATATCCGAACAGATACCCACTTATGACGGCTTTTACATCGGCCCAGTTGGCAAGAAAGCGTGGTAGAGAATTGCGAAGGAGTCGAAGATTTAACAGACTCATTACTTCATACAGAGTCACAGTTGAACACTCAATCGCTGGTCTTAAATCATATAGTTGTATCAGTTCAACATGGAGACATTCAATGCGTCTTCTCGGGCGAACGGTTAAAATTTGTTCCAATCTGATTTGCAGATGGAAAGAAATTGGATTAAATTGTTGATTAAAAACCACAAAGCCTGCACAGTAATTCATGTATTGGTAAATAGATTTCTTTGTATCATAAAAAAGACATTGAAATATGTTAATTCTTGTGATTACTTCACTATCTCCAGAATAAAAAAAATAAGTTTGAGATGTTCCCCGATATTTCTACGCTGTCCGCGCCTCGACGTTCGTAGTCAGCGTAAGGTAAAAAAGTATATTAGTGTCATTTAGCACAAGCGGCTAGAAGCTTTCTACAATCATTATTATTTCATGTTTCTGTAAAAAGCAGAACCTACCAACCCGTGGAATGCTTAGAATGGTTTTTGATACAGACTGTTTCCGTAATCTGATCAATACGAGATAAAAGATTTTTGTGAATTCTAAAGTTACATAGATCTTATGTTTACAAAGGTAACAACCACTTTAATAAAAAAAATTTAACACGGTATACCTTTTATCTTTTCCATTTCTGTAGAGTACGTCTCAATAGTTTTATCATTCTGTATTTTCATAAGATCCATAGCTGTATCCATGTTTGCTTTCAACACTTCAATTTTATTAGTTTTTCGCTCTAAATCACTTGCAAATTGTTCTCTGTCATTCTCCAAAGACTTCAAAGCGTCAAAAACTTGTTGCTTTGTATCCTCTAGATCAGTTTTAATTTTCTCAACGAGTATTTCCTGTCTAATCATTTTTGCTAGTGTTTGTTCCTCATAGTGAAACCGCGAACAAACGAGCTCAGACCCGAGAGTAGGGACTGTAAGTAGAAATAAATATAGAATAACCGGAACGACAAGCATCTTGATAGTTCTAAATGCGTTCGTAACCGTGTTTGGCAGAAAATTTGAGAATGAATGAATTCATTAACTGCATTACTAGATATAGTCCAAAGAAGGGAGGTTACAAAAGTAAGCAATGGCAGAAGTATTAGAAGGTGTATGGTAAAAAGATGCACAATAAATCACTTTTTATTCCATGTACATTGAAAAGAACTATTATGCTTCAAGAACAAAAGTTTCAGAAAGGTTTACGTTTATCATTTCTATACAATGTTTTAATGCACATTATGTGACTGCTGTTCAAATTGTAATTCAGTGCGATGGGCATTTACATGCCACCATATAGATTTACACAAATATTTCTTGATTTTTTCTGTATTGTCTAAATATTTGAATGCATAAACACATGATTTAAAGTTTGTCACATATTTTATCATTTCAATGTCATGAGCAGTATTTGTCTTGGGCACAATGTACTTATTTAAATATTTTAGACTACACAGGCCAAAAGTATGTTAGTGCTTTGACTGCATCTTGATTAACACGGTTTCAAGCGCCAATCTTTCTTCGAAGAATGTGAAGAAATAAATTTATATTTCCATTACGACAGTATTTGGGCTATTGTAGTTTTGCTTATTTGCATAGTGTTTCTGCATTCCTTACGGTTTTGTGACTTAAATACCCTGGGCCACATTGACAAGTAGCTCTTATTTTACGGAAAAAGATGTCTTACCGGCGTAAATGACCTTTATCTGTACCAGAAACATTCAAAACTTTACTTTTTAAATCGATGTACATGTTAGAAATATAGAGCAGTATTTTTTCAATGATATTGCAAAAAATAAAAATGGCTTCCTGGCAACTTTTTTTTCGTAAAATAACGACTTATTATAATAAATGCAAAAAAAACGGACATGTCAACATTGTTTTAGAGTGAATAGAACAAGGTTCTATTGTTATACTATTAGTATATTTATTTTACAATATCAGTAAGTTAAAAAAAGACATCTGGTTATTAAGTGCTGCTATGTGAAATGCAATGTTTACATACTATTGATTTGATATTGGCCGTGTATGTGCCTGAGGGCATCCTTATTGGTCCGATCCCAGGGAGAAATAACAGGGTCAGTAACAAAATAATCATTAATTTTGCTGTTCACTCTCCAAACTGTCTGAAAAGAATATAGTTTAGAGTGAATAGTCAAAAAAAGATTCCAGTATAAATTCCTGTAAAGCATTTCTATATATTTTGAATTTTACGCTACCAAATTAGCAGTGCCGTAAATCCAAGCTCATCAACATTTTCAACATATTTTCTAAAATTGATACCTTTCTTTTTACCTGTTGATTCTAGCCATTACGTATTTACATTTTTTATGTTTTAGTATATCATTTTAGAGAAACTGTGAACGAGCAGTTTAAAATGACAGTTTTATTCAATAAATACATGTATGTATGAGAAACATACTTTGTAATGTACATACATTCCACTTAATTATATGACTGTGAAGTAAGGGCAGTAACTACTGCTTGCCCAATGTTAAATTCATTTCTTTGAAAAGAAATCTGTATCAGCATATATCTGGAAAAGACGATCTATTGACATGATAACTGAAAATTGAGCACTCGTGGTTAAATTACAAATATTGGTCTATTTTGATGTGTGTAATAACATAGGTCAGTGCCACAATTACCTCGTGTGTAACTCAAATTAAAGGTATATTCCCTCGCCTTAATAAAAAGGTACGCGTCATGTTGTCATGAAGTAATAATGTATTATCTATATATTTATCTTCCACAGTTGTTTGTATATTCATAATGTACAAACCATGTGCTTTATATTAATAAACAAGGAAACCATTTTGTAAAAATAAAGTTCCATATATTTAAAGAGGCGAGATTAATGCGGTTCTTTGTATTAAATTTGTTAATCATTTTCACTTTAACCTTCGAAAAAATGCTCAAAATCCACACTAGATCTATGCAAATATAGGTAACGTGAACTGCTTCATTGAAAGCTGTAGAAATCAACGTTTATTATTTTCTTAAAACCCCTCTCTCGATTTACTGCTTTGACTTGAGATTAGATTGTAATGTTGCGTTGTGGTATTTAATGTTCATGTCT
>JAUMHA010408602.1:0-10856 GCA_032359765.1 Saxidomus gigantea | reverse complement strand
TGGTTGGTAACTGTCACTATGGGATGGTTGGTAACTGTCACTATGGAATGGTTGGTAACTGTCACTATGGGATGGTTGGTAACTGTCACTATGGAATGGTTGGTATTTTGAGACAAGTTTGATGTTTTATAGCTTGTCAGCGCATTGAGTCCTGGTATTTTGGTGAGCACTTACATTAAGTCAGACCGTTGAGAAGTTTTCAAACGAAAAAGTAGTTTAAGAATTTACAAACGAAGTTTAGCATTCGCTGATATGCACCAGTAGAAACAAAGAAAGGCAGAAAAACTGATGCACAACCGGTAGAAGCTTCACTCCCTCGTCCATGTACGATATGTTCAGTTTAAAGAAGCAGCTATTCAATGTATAAAATGAACTACGCTATCTTTATTTAAGACAACAAAAGCAACTACCTCAAGAGTAACGACAACAGTGACAACACCCAAGAGAACAACAAAACCTGTCATCCCAACGACGAGAGCTACTACAGCTAAACCATCAACGACTACACCCAAGAGAACAACAAAACCTGTGATCCCAACGACGAGAGCTACTACAGCTAAACCATCAACGACTACACCCAAGAGAACAACAAAACCTGTCATCCCAACGACGATTGCTACTACAGCTAAACCATCAACGACTACACGTATATAACTTTATTGTTGTCATCCTTAACGTTGTGATAATATAAATGAATACATTTAGATGCGGTAGATTCTATCTCATACTTTCATAATGCATTTCTTTTATTATGAAAGTTTTAACTATTCATACTCTTCTGTTATGCGTTATAAGCGATGGGGGTAGACCAGCTAACTGGCTGTTTGTTTTTCACCTATTAACCAAGTAGAGACACAGAACTAAATCAGTCTGTTCTTCATTTGGACCATCATCCGAGTTTAGCTAGTCCAACTTCTTCTTGTCTTTTTTGCCTTCCTTTTCCACATTGAAAATTGTTGTATCGGGGGAATTTACTCTATACAGCTTAATGCGATTATTGTATCGGTCCTATTAGTGCTACATTTGTTTACAGATCATGTGGAGTATCCGATTATGTGTTTCTCCTGTAAGAATATGGTGCAGCCCTCAGCGTGTAAACATCTAGTTACATGTCATGTCGGACACGTATGTTACCCACATCTTTCTCTTTAAATGAATTACAGTTTTGTATCAATTACAATTGAGTTTTGCTTGATATTTATTTTGTTGGATATCATTTTCTTCGAACTAGATATCTGCAGATTTTAACAGTGCTGGAAAATTTCATCTTACACCAGGGGTGGGTGTTGGATCACTCTCGTGCTCTTTATGTGAGAACGAAATACTTTTATGAATGAATGCGTAAATTCATACATTCTGACTCCAAGAAAATAGCTCTTCAATATAAGTCATTAGTTTTATCTTATTTCTGCTATTATTAGTAGAATATGGTATGCGAGAAAAAGAATCCAACACTGACTGCATATGCATATGGGAATATCAGGCTCTCGTGTAACTGTTTTATTTTACAGTTCCCTCAAGTCAGATATTCCGTCCGCACCTGTAACCAGTTAAAGATTTTTATAGTCTCCAATAATTTCTCTCTTTGCGATTAATGTCTAGAAACCAGCGAACGCTCTGGTGGAGCTTTTTGTTTCTAAAAGGTAAACGATTAAGCCCAAAGCAAGATTTTGGTAATGTATATAGTATGTGTAGAGTCACTTAAAATTCTTCTGATTGTGTTACATATTTCACAGTAAATGAATTTATATAAGTTGAGAACTATTTTAGGCTAGATACTCTGTCAGTTCTTTTATCATTACAGGCATGATACTCCGTTTGTTCTATTATAACAGGCATGATACTCCATTCTTCTATTATAACAGGCATGATACTCCGTTTGTTCTATTATAACAGGCATGATACTCCGTTCTTCTATCATTACAGGCATGATACTCCATTCTTCTATTATAACCGGCATGATACTCCATTCTTCTATCATTACAGGCATGATACTCCGTGTGTTCTATTATAACAGGCATGATACTCCATTCTTCTATTATAACCGGCATGATTATCCGTTCTTCTATCATTACATGCATGATACTCCGTTCTTCTATCATTACATGCATGATACAAAGTTTTTCTATAATAATCGGCATGTACTCAAATTCTACTAATATAACAAGCATGATCCTCCGTTTTTCTATCATTACCGGCATGATTCTCCGTTCTTCTATCATTACAGGCATGATCCCCACTTCTTTATATCATAACAAGCATCTACTCAGCTCCTACTTATATAACCGGCATGATATTATGTCTTCTATCATTAACGCCATGGTACTCCGTTCTTCTATCATCACCGGCATGATTCTCCGTTTTTCTAACATGACAAGCATGATACTCCGTTCTTCAATTATTACAGGCATGATAGTCAGTCTTTCTATCATAACAGGCATGATACTCAGTTTTTCTATCATTACAAGCACGGTACTCCGTTCTTCAATCATTACAGGCATGCTCGTCAGTTTTTTTATCATATAGGCATGGTACTCAGTTTTTCTTTCATTACAGGCATGATATTTCGTTCTTCTATCATTACAGGCATGATTCTCCGTTCTTCTAACATTACAGGCATACTAGTCAGTTTTTTCTATCATTACAGGCATGATACTTAGTTTTTCTATCATTGCCGGCATGAAACTCCATTCTTCTAACATTACCGGCATGATACTCCGTTTTTCTATCATTACAGGCATGATACTACAATATTCTTTCATTACAGGTATGATACTCAGTTTTTCTATCATTACAGACATTATGTTCCGTTCTTCTATCATTTCAGGCATGATACTCCGTTCTTCTTTCATTACAGGCATGATTCAAAGTTTTTTCTAACATTACAGGCATGATATTCCGTTCTTCTATCATTACAGGCATGATACTCCGTTCTTCTATCATTACAGGCATGATACTCCGTTCTTCTATCATCATAGGCATGATACTCCCTTCTTCTTTCATTACAGGCATGATACTACGTTCTTCTATCATAACAGGCATGATACTCAGTTTTCTATCATTACAGGCATGATTCTCTGTTCTTCTATCATTACAGGTATGATACTCCGTTCTTCTATCATTACAGGCATGATATTCCGTTCTTCTATCATTACAAATATGATACTCCGTTCTTCTATCATTACAGGTATGATACTCCGTTCTTCTATCATGACAGGCATGATTCTCCGATTTTCTATGATAACAGGTTTGATACTCCTTTCTTCTATAATTACAGGCATGATACTCCGTTCGTCTAAAATTACAAGAATGATACTCTGTTCTTCTATCATTACAGGCATGATACTCAGTTTTCTATCATGACAGGCATAATACTCCTTTCTTCTATCCTTACAGGTATGATACTCCGTTCTTCTATCAATACAGGCATGATACTCCGTTCTTCTATCTTTACAGGCATGACACTCCGTTCTTCTATCATTACAGGCATGATACTTCGTTTTTCTATCATTACAGGCATGATACTCCGTTCTTCTAACATTACAGGCATGATACTCCGTTCTTCTAACATTACAAGAATGATACTCCGTTCTTCTAACATTACAGGCATGATACTCCGTTCTTCTAACATTACAGGCATGATACTCCGTTCTTCTATCATTACAGGCATGATACTTCGTTTTTCTATCATTACAGGCATGATACTCCGTTCTTCTATCATTACAGGCATGATACTCCGTTCTTCTAACATTACAAGAATGATACTCTGTTCTTTTATTATTACAGGCATGATTCTCCGTTGTTCCTACATTACAGGCATGATACTCCGTTATTCTATCATGGCAGGCCTGATACTCCGTTCTTCTATCATTATAAATATGATACTCCTTTCTTCTAACATTACAAGCATGATACTCTGTTCTTCTATCATTACAGGCATGATACTCAGTTTTCTATCATGACAGGCATAATACTCCTTTCTTCTATCCTTACAGGTATGATACTCCGTTCTTCTATCAATACAGGCATGATACTCCGTTCTTCTATCTTTACAGGCATGACACTCCGTTCTTCTATCATTACAGGCATGATACTTCGTTTTTCTATCATTACAGGCATGATACTCCGTTCTTCTATCATTACAGGCATGATACTCCGTTCTTCTAACATTACAAGAATGATACTCTGTTCTTTTATTATTACAGGCATGATTCTCCGTTGTTCCTACATTACAGGCATGATACTCCGTTATTCTATCATGGCAGGCCTGATACTCCGTTCTTCTATCATTATAAATATGATACTCCTTTCTTCTAACATTACAAGCATGATACTCCGTTTTTTCTATCCTTACATGCATGATACTACTTTCTTCTATCATTACAGGTATGATTCTCCGTTGTTCTTCTATCAATACAGGCATGATACTCCGTTCTTCTATCATGAGAGGCATGATACTCCGTTTTTCTATCATTACAGGCATGAAACTCCGTTCTTCTATCATTACAGGTATGATACTCCGTTCTTCTATCATTACAGGCATGATATTCCGTTCTTCTATCATTACAGGCATGATGCTACGTTCTACTATCATTACAGGCATGAAACTCCTTTCTTCTAACATTACAAGAATGATTCTCTGTTCTTCTATTATTATAGGCATGATTCTCCGTTGTTCTTAAATTACAGGCATGATACTCCGTTCTTATATCATGACAGGCATGATACTCCGTTCTTCTATCATTACAGGTATGATACTCCGTTCTTCTATCATTACAGGCATGATACTCCGTTCTTCTACCATGACAGGCCTGATACTTCGTTCTTCTATCAGTACAAATATGATACTCCATTCTTCTAACATTACAAGCATGAAACTCCTTTTTTTTCTATCCTAACAGGCATGATACTCCTTTCTTCTATCAATACAGGCATGATACTCCGTTCTTCTATCTTTACAGGCATGATACTACGTTGTTCTATCATTACAGGCATGATACTCTGTTCTCTATCATTACAGGCATTATACTCCGTTCTTCTATCATTACAGGTATGATACTCCTTTCTTCTATCATTACAGGCATGATATTCCGTTCTTCTATCATTATAGGCATGATACTCCGTTCTTCCATCAATACAGGCATGATACTCCGTTCTTCTATCATTACAGGCATGATACTCAGTTTCTCTTTCATTACAGGCATGATACTCCGTTTTACTATCTTTACAGGCATAATACTCGGTTCTTCTATCATTGCAGGCATGAAATTCAGTTTTTCTATCATTACAGGCATGATACTCCTTTCTTCTATCATTACATGTATGAAAAACCGTTCTTCTATCTTTACAGGCATGATACTCCGTTCTTCTATCTTTACAGACATGATACTCTGTTCATGATACATCGTACTTCTATCATGACAGGCTTGATACTCCGTTCTTCTATCTTTACCGGTATGATACTCCGTTCTTCTAACATTACAAGCATGATACTCGGTTCTTCTATCATGACAGGCCTGATACTCCGTTCTTCTATCATTACAAATATGATACTCCGTTCTTCTTTCATTACAAGCATGATACTCCGTTTTTCTATCATTACAGGCATGATACTCCTTCTTTTTATCATTACAGGAATGATACTCCGTTCTTCTATCATGACAGGCCTGATATTCCGTTCTTCTATCATTACAAATATGGTACTCCGTTCTTCTATCATTACAAGCATGATACTCTGTTTTTCTATCCTTACAGGCATGATACTCCTTTCTTTTATCATTACAGGTATGATACTCCGTTCTTCTTTACTGACAGGCCTGATACTCTGTTTTTTTATCATTACAGGTAGGATACTCCGTTCTTCTAACATTACAGGCATGATATTCCGTTCTTCTATCATGACAGGTATGATACTCCGTTCTTCTATAATTGCAGGCATGATACTCCGTTCTTCTAACATTACAAGCATGATACTCGGTTATTCTATCATGACAGGCCTGATACTCCGTTCTTCTATCATTACAAATATGATACTCCGTTCTTCTATCATTACAAGCATGATACTCCGTTTTTCTATCATTACAAATATGGTACTCCGTTCTTCTATCATTACAGGCATCATTCTCTGTTCTTCTATCATGACAGGCCTGGTACTCCGTTCTTCTATCATTACAGGTATGATACTCTGTTCTTCTAACATTACAGGCATGATATTCCGTTCTTCTATCATGACAGGTATGATACTCCGTTCTTCTATCATTACAGGCATGATACTCCGTTCTTCTATCATTACAGGCATGATACTCTGTTCTTCTATCATGACAGGCCTGATACTGTTCTTCTATCATTACAGGCATGATACTCCGTTCTTCTAACATTACATGCATGATATTCCGTTCTTCTATCATGACAGGTATGATACTCCGTTCTGCTATCTTGATAGGCATGATATTCCGTTTTTCTATCAATACAGACATGATACTACGTTCTTCTATTATAACAGACATGATGCTCCGTTTTTCTATCATTACAGGCATGATACTCTGTTTTTCTATCATTACAGGCATGATATTCCGTTTTTCTATCATTACAGGCATGATACTCCGTTCTTCCATCATTACATGCATAATACTCCGTTTTTCTATCATGACAGGCATTCTACTCCGTTCTTCAATCATTACAGGCATGATACTCCGTTCTTCGATCATTACATGCATAATACTCCGTTCTTCTATCATGACAGGCATGGTACTCTGTTTTTCTATCAATACAGGCAATATACTCAGTTTTTCTATCATTACAGGCATGCATGATTCAGGTGACAGGAAGAAGTGTTAGTGGTCAGAATTTGTATAAATCTTCGTGTGAACCAGATCTGGTATGTCTTTACATGACTGTTATAACAATATAACTATTATTTTGACATACGTATATTATTTGATTTTCTCATGTATCGACATTGTGCTCAGAAACGTTTTTGTTGCTATGACTGTATTCATACCTAAAGAGTGGCGTGTAGACAGGAACGATGTTCGGGGAGTTAAGACTAACGGCTACAATAACATGCAGTTTCTACTTCTCAATGATTGCGCAGTGCATTGAATATGTTTATTACAGCTGTGCAATGCGATAGGCCGCTCGGTTTCACTAATTGGAAAAAGAGATGATCCGCAGAATGTGACAGTTGGCGGTACGGGCCATAACGTTCACAGGAGGTATAACACGTGCACCAGTTGCTGTCGAACACATCTTTGCAATAACCAGTGCGGGTCATCCAATCAGAACGTTGCAGCGACTACAGCTGTACATCGCACAACAACTGAAGGCATCTCGGCCACGCCATTACACACAACTCCATCAATTGTATACAAAACGACAGCCTTGCAAACAACGCCGGCAACTGTATACAAAACGACAGCCTTGCAAACAACGCCGGCAACTGTATACAAAACGACAGCCTTGCAAACAACGCCGGCAACTGTTTTTCCAATAGGTAAGTGTGCATCTCCTAAGTATGACATACTAATCGGGAATATTGTCATATCCAATATGAATAGAATCACTAAATGTCCATGTACTTGAATGTTCATGTATTTGTCTCGGCTACCAGAACAATTCTTTACTCAAATCATTTTTACTACTTTTCTATTTCCGAACATTATGAATACATGTATGTATTTACTCAGCAGCGTAAAATCCGATTGCGTACTACAGCCACGATTGTCGCTATTTAGCCTTTAATCACTGGCTGATTGCGTACCACAGCCACGATTGTCGCTATTTAGCCTTTAATCACTTGCTGATTTCGTACCACAGCCACGATTTTCGCTATTTAGCCTTTAATCACTGGCTGATCGTTCTGAAGGCATCATCTGGATAATTTCTTTATTTCATGAGTAAGTTGGTTGGTCCATAGTGAATTTTAGGTGCATAGGAACTTGAATAACGGTAGCTATGCTGTTGGACTAGACTTGGATGTGACACTTTCCGTATATCATTTCATATGCAAGCTGTATATTATGAAGGTTACGTGGGCTGTTTTCATGACGAGAACTACAGACTTCTTTCCGAGTGCCATTATGCAACATCCAGTACAACAAGCAATATGACAACTGACCGGTGTATTCATTCCTATGTTCATATTTGCCGCGGGGGATATAGTTGTCTTTTAGACTGCCTTGTTTCGTCTTAACTTATGTCTGAATCTTGGAATCTTGCCTTCAATACCAATAGGGTAATACCACATTGAAGAACCAGATGAAGATTTTGTATAAGGGTAAATCTTTCGAGATTTGAACATATTGTATTTAATGGCACATTCTCCCGGTTCAATTAAATATATATATGTTAGGAAGTTATTTTTGTAGATATTGGCTCGTAGACATTTAACAAGCCATTTGGTCGCATTTAAATCTACAAACACCACTTGGTTTACAGTTAAATCTACACATACTACTGGGTTCGCATTTAAATCTACAAACACCTCTGGGTTCACATTTAAATCTACAAACACCACTGGGTTAGCATATAATCACATTTTAATACTGTCAATTGTGAACAGAGAGATACTGTTCATCAGTATTTTGAATGAATGTTATTACATGTATATACCAAGAGATCTTGAAGCATTTACATTTATACAAAACTTTCTTCAATTTCCAACAACAATCTTTTTGATACAACAAGTGAAGTATATGTATGTATTGTATAATGTATGTCGTGGGATCACGTGTTTTCATTTATTTCAGGAAAAGTATGTTATAAATGCGATGCTATGACCCAGCCTAACGAGTGTCATCATTTAACCCGTTGTGCTGCCGACGAGGTAAAAAGAAAAGTATTTAAATATCCTTTTGACTTAAGGTTTACCAGAGGATAAAATAGTGAAATTGAAATGATATATAGTCACCGAGGTATGGTCTAAGACAAAAATACTGTGTGTACTTGTTTGATTAGTCGCCGGGGTAGGAATTGTGTGTGTACTTGTTTGATTAGTCGCCGGGGTAGGAATTGTGTGTGTACTTGTTTGATTAGTCGCCGGGGTAGGAATTGTGTGTTTACTTGTTTGATTAGTCGCCGGGGTAGGAATTGTGTGTGTACGCCGGGGTAGGAATTGTGTGTGTACTTGTTTGATTAGTCGCGGGATAGGGTCCAAAACATCAGAATTGTGCGTGTACCTGTTTGATTCTTCAGTCAAGGCAGGTCTATGAAATTAATTTCTATGAATACTAATCTGATTAATCGCCGAGGTAAAGTCTAAGACATTAGTATAATTTGTTGAAGAGGTCGGGTCTAAGACAGCGGAATTCAGTTCGTATCTGTTTGATTCGTCGCCGAAGTAAGGTCTAATAGTAAGACATCAAAATAATGTTTCGTCGCCGAAATATGGTCTAAGGCATTAAATGTTTATTTCGTTGAAGAGGTTAGATCTGAAACAGCAATATCCTGTCTGAATATGTTCGATTGTGTCACTACAGTCTAAGAGTGAACCTTTTCTACTCGTCGCCAAGGAAAGGTCTAAAACCTTTGTGATTCGCTGCCGAAGTAAGGTTTAAGATATTTAAGGTTTAATTCGTCGAAGATGAGTTATAAAACATTAACATACTGTGTGTTCAACGTGGTAATGTTTAATTCATCAGTCTTCTGTTTGTACATGTTTGATTCGTCGCCGAAGTGATGTGAAAGACATTAAATGTTTAATTCGGTCTTAGACAGCAAACTCGGATTCTACCTGTTTGATTTGTCGCCGAGGTAAGCGGATTCGTAGCTAGGGTCAAAGACATCAAAATTCTGTGTGTACCGATTTGATTCGTAGATGAAGTAAGGTCTGAGACATTAAATGTGTTTGTCAAAGAGGGCAAGTCTAAGACATTTAAATAGTAACGTTGTGTCTTTTTTTTATTTTCTTTCTGTAGTCTGTCTGTTAAAAAGAGGATAAAAAACGGTTGTTTAAAATGCAAAAAGTGTTCCTTTGTTCAATGAAGGCTGTCCTCAGGGGCATATGTCACTTCATAGTGACAGCTCCTTAGTCTACAGAAACCACGCTTTGTACTTATAAAGTACTTATTAAGAGTGTATTAAGATTTTCCAACAAGCTGTTATTTTGCTAAATCAAAACTAAGTGGTTCAAGTTAACTTCATGTAACAATTTTGAGTTTACGTTTGCAGGTTTGTATACTGTATCAGACGGAAGATCATTTACTGGGCAGCGGAAAACTGTATCACGCTGGCTGTAGCAAACAACAGGTCAGTGAATCACTGTTTATGCGTTTGTTCTGTTTCACCTCATTTGGAATAGTCTAAAAACAGTTTAACATCGAACTGACTCGCACACATACATTTATTGACCTGAGCGAAAATCCAAACTAATCTCTGTTGTCAAAGATGTCTGTGGGCAACAAGTCTATTTCACATTGTTGCGTAAACTAATCAAATTCGAATGTATAGCATATGGATATGGTTCTGCCGGTCCGTCCGAACAAACCCAGCTCCATATTTCCTCAACCCCTTGATTTGTTTTAATAACCTTCGGTCAAATGTTCATCCTTTCAAGACGACGATCAGATCCCATGATCTTGTCATATTGGGTCAATGTCACAAATTAAGGTTCGAGTCTTGAATTTCCTGTCAGATCCCATGATCTTGTCATATTGGGTCAATGTCACAAATTAAGGTTCGAGTCTTGAATTTCCTGTCAGATCCCATGATCTTGTCATATTTGGTCAATGTCACAAATTAAGGTTCGACTACTGTTGCACTTTATGGTCAACTTGCAACCAATCAAGCAAATATAAACTTGCTAAACTCCAGAAAAGAGCCGCACGACTAATACTATGCGTACCATACAAAACACCTTC
>JAUMHA010408591.1:0-10859 GCA_032359765.1 Saxidomus gigantea | reverse complement strand
ATATCACTTTTGGTGCCCACTCGGTGAAATTATAACGTGATCTTACACCGAAACCAACAATTATCCTCTATATATTTGTGATTCTGAACAGTTCTATAATTTAACATTTTATAGTCTTTTTTTTTGAAGGTATGAAATAAGCAAATTTCAACAACTTTTTTTCCAGTTGTGATGACTGAAGATTAAACGAGTCCTGCGTTCCGGAAAAAATCAGGGATCTCTTAAGAGTTACAAATAGTGTGGATGCCAAAGATAGAAAATGATTTTGTTCCTCCAGCGGGCTTAATAAGAAAGCTATATATAAACTGAGGAAACATGAGGGTTTCACAGGGAGTGTCAAATGGAATATATTGTACAAGTTGTCGTTGTCTTCAGGATCATCGCTCGAAGAGAGAAATTCTCTCTCAGTTATCGTTCCTGCAACGCTGGCACTGACACTTATGTCAATGTCTAAACTATAACTCGTTAAATTATGAACATTGGTGTCACTCGTTAATAGTACAACTAATCATGTTCCTCATATTCCATTATGAAAGTTAATAAATATTTATTTGATATAAATATTATATCGCTCATAAGCCGAAACATTAAGTTTTGACAGGATTTTTGACATTGAATCGTTGGATTAGAGGGGAACGACATCTTTGGATAAACATAAGGGACAGAACTGTTTACTTATATGGAAAAGTGTGGTTATTTCACTAATTTTGTCTTCCGGGCCTCTAGTTCAAAGACCCTGATCCATCTTACCAGTCTAACCACCTTACTCCATTCTGGTCAATGCACATAAAAATTAAAATAAACTCATTTCGAAAATATGTAACATATGAACAGATAACTTTGTATTATATTTTTATTGATTCGAGTTATCTGGTATCGCGAGGGCTTAAAACAAGTGTATGCATGACTCCAGCTATGTTGCAAAAGGAATCAGATATACTATAGGTTCACTTTTGTATAATATTTCAACCATCTGTTTACAAAATCAGATGCAGTTGCAAGTAGAAGCGTTGTCGACCTTTGAATGTCGTAAATTAGTAATAAATTAAGCGACTGATTTGTAGAAATGAGGTCGGCTTTTGTAAGCTGACATCAGATGATCTCCAGTACAACCACCCAATTTGTATCTTTTTATATTATGAAATATGAATTTGAGCACGACTGAATATATATTTGGATTAGTAAAAACGTGTGTTATCTAAGCGTATTATATGTCATAATAATAATCAAAAACCCTGGTATTGAAATATTCATCGTCAAATTAAATTGTCTCTATAAACCACAACTATGATAATTATTATGTTACGAGCAAACATTAAGTCTCAAGGTTTATTTCCTTTCTCGTCATCGTTCAAGAGAATGTAAAATAGAAATACACTTTCAGTTAAAACACTTTATTAATATATATCTATTTAATATACAACATGGCTATGAGCGATCGCTCGACCTACCTCGGGCTTCCATCATGTAATAACACTAGATCTGATACAGCCTCGTATCTCAATTTTGACGGGAATAGTTTTTACACGCGCATCGTTTAGTCATATGATGAGATATATTCGGGGAGTCGTCTAGGTAAAAAGTTATAGGAGACGCACTTTAATCAGCTTGTGGGAAAACCTATTACAACCAAGAAAACCGACATACAAGATTTTATAACTATATTATTTTCAATTTTCAACTGTTTCATATTTAATAGAAGAAATATCTTGATAAAGTGTATTTTCTAACACTTACGCATACTAGAAAATTCAAATGAAAAGAAGTAGTGCTTTTAGAAAGAATAGTTATTCGAAAGTTTATTTTAATACGTGAAATAGCTATCCTAACAATTCAATTAAACTGAGATGGAAAACGACGATACGTGCCTTGAACAATAATTATATTGTATGTACATTTTTGACTTAATCTGATCGTATGTGGAACACACATGAGCTGCACATAAAAAGGTGGGATGCATGTACATGCCATATGTATTGCTTCGATATCTTGGAAGAAACAACCAACTATGACTCTTTTCACTTATGTATATCAAAAGGTAACATGTAAGCAGACCGAACTAAAATAACATATAAATAACCTTGACACATGCCCTACGGCATTAAGCTAACTATGTGCAAGCAAATAAATATGGTTATGCATTATGCTCTTTAAGTTGACCATCGATTATTTCATACATTACCCATGTCACTACACAAATGGATTACATTAATTTGTTTGATAAGTTATAATTGCAATGTAAATATATAAATATTGAAAAGCAATCATATTGCTATATTGAAATCAAAATAACATATTAACGTTTCTCTTGGATAATAACAGCACCCTATATGATATGAATATCTACGCATCTGTTTAAAACATAATATGAAATTATCAATTAAACTGGTCGAAAACCACAATGCAAACAAAAGTTTTGTACACGCAACTTGCGTATCCCGTCTTTGTAAATCTATGTCCTCCTCTGCACAGATATGCTAAAATAGATACAGCGATGAACAATAATTTATTCCGCATGAAGTTTTCTGTATGATTCTGCAGGTTGCTCATCGTTCTGCTTTCTCTTAGTGAGATCTATCCCGTACTTGTCACTTGACAAATCTTGTATGTAACTTCGAAATTCTGTCGTCATCATGTCTTTTATCATGTCATCTGGAATGAAAATGGTGCACGTGCATTTTCAAAAATGTAGTGTTGATGATGAATTTAGTGCGGAGAATTTGATATTTGAGTAGTCTATGCCAATATTGAGTTAGACAACCTTGCAGTTTCTTGTTTGCGAAGTTACAGTCAGCATAATAAATAACTGCCCCCTTTTATATACATGTAAAAATCGAGAAAATATGCCACAGGTCTTTTAGAATTTGATACTAATACCGTTAATATGACAAAAGTTATATTTATGCATATTTCATAATACCTTTTCTATTGATACAGTCAAAGGCTATTTCCTAATGATATTAAAGGTCTACGGTAAAGTAAGAAACTAATAAAATATAATGGCAGTTTGACTCAGAGGGTGTGATAACATGTAAAATCGTATTCAAGTTTCTTTCGTTTACTTATTTAATTGTAGCTTTAAATGGTTTCCGTGTAGAATATGTTCTTTTAAAGCTGTTTATTACTTAATATTGTATAACATACCAATTACGTTCTGATTAGATCCAGAACTAGGGCCTGTATAGTCATCGGGCAAATACTCAGTCGGTAGCAAAGATTTGTCTATAACTTTATATACACTGACCATGCTGTTACCATGAAACATCAGCTGAAAGTATTCCGTTCAAAAGTTTTTATTCATTTTGGTTACAAAATGGATTTACAAAATAAAATAGTTCTACACATAAAAAAATCTTCTTCATTTGAGCTTGTCCGATTTCTGCTTGAAACCTTTCAACAAAATGTATTTTGAATTCGACGTCATTTCATCGTAGTAAATACAGCAGACTAAGAAATTTTTTCAAAATAAGGCTATTTTCCCAAACAATTATCTCTTATGCTATTGTTTGAAATTACTGTCTTCATATACAAGTATATAAATAAAATGTTGTTAAATTCTAACCGTCTAGTACAGCGGAAGAGTCAACTAAGATTAAAAAACGTAAAGACTATGAAAACAAGGACGTAGCGCGTCACTCTTAGACGTCACTCTTAGACACAAGACACGGCAAACATGACGGAATATAACTGCATGTGTTTTGTACACAGGAGGCAGTCAACAGTTTTGCGACCTAATTTCGAATTGGCCCTGGTCAAAATTCTGTAGAAAGGGTACTTTTGAAAATTAAGGTTCCAGTTTGTGTTGACAGTGATTAATATTGCTAATTGTTAATATTTCTCTTTGACTGGTTTGGGCGAGTGTTAAAATGTAATCTGAAATATCAATATAGGCATTGTGTGGCTCTGTGTGAAACTGGTGCAAGAGAATGGAAGTAGGTGAGTTTGCACTAGTCTGCAGTGAAATCATGCATTTTGTAGGGGAATACAAAAAATTGTAATTAGCACACAAAAAAAACCGGCGCGGTTTTACCACTTTTTATGCACTTTTTCTTATTAAACAGGAAGTCCGATGTTTAAAACTGACCAGCTCCTGGTCGAAACGTAAGCAGTAAAATTTCAGTGAAGTTTTAAAAAGTAACAATTTGACCTCGGACCGGCCCAAAAATTGGCGCTATCTTTCAATGCAACATATTTCATGAATCGTGTATGCAAATGAGAATTGCAGCATACCTTAAGATATTTTTCAAGAGTAAGTTGATATGTGCATTATGCTGTATTTTGTTTCTTTCAGGTTTGCATTTAAAGCTGTTGTTTGAAGGATTCGTGAAATTGGTCGTTTGCTTGAAAACCGGTAATTGCCTCCACATACATCAGTTTTTAATCAATTATTCATACTTAGGTAATCGCCAAATGTGCCCGTACCTGTGCTAGCTCATACATTGTTTACATAGAATATCTTATTTGTTTTGTTACAGCCTGTTGCAAATAAAAATGTTTAAACATAAGAATCGTTAACATGACAAAAAGCTGTTACAGATTATCATACCAGCATTCTTAATTGTGCTTCATGTTTGATGATTTACTCCTTTATAGTCAGTATTTACACTTTTAGTTTTGAGGACACATTATGGCTAATGAAATTGAAAACTCAGTGTTGCTCTTTTCCTAAATCATGCATGTGCTATATGGGACGGACAGGGCAGAATTTTGTCCTTCACATGTTTTAACCGTGTCTTGAAAAGTAAGGTTCTTAGTGTTCTGACTTCAGAAATGCTATTGAGCACAATTGTAAATGATTGTCTTTGCTGTTTCATGCTTCAGGTACTATGTTTCATTGCAAAATTGAATTCAGGCACGGCGATACTAGTTTTACACCTTAGCTCAGCGGGGATGTATTTTATTCACAAAATGTTTCTCTTGGGGTGAGTCCAGAGAAGATGGAGAACCGGTTTAAGCCCAAGGAAGTTAGCAATATTTCGAGAGCATAATTGTTGTGTGATTGATGTGGTACAAGCAGTATTTACCTGGTCTGCTGACATGGTAATGCTCGTTTTTCTGTGGGTCTTGATGCTCTTAGTTTCTTTGTGTAATTATTATTGTGTTTGGGTTTTAAATATTTCTTATTCTATAGTCACAGCTGAAAAGTACATTTCTGAGCCATTACTTTACAACTTTGTTTATAAAAAATGGCCACCATAAACAGTAAGAAACATATAACAATTCATGTTTTATATATTTGTTATAACTACCTTACCCGACTTCTCATCTTTTCAGCCATCAAGGGTTTTACTATGGCTAAAATGGCATCAACGAAACTTGGCTCCTTGTACATGTTTAAACTCTTCACCCTTGCTGGTTGTGAATGCTTCAGCAAAACATTAAATTTAATATAGAATACAAGAGTGTTATTGTAATTTCTTATAGAGGGTAATAACGAAAAACAGTTCTAACTTATGTCAGATAAAGATGGATTGTTTTCACTTATTGCAAGAATTCCGCGTTGAAAAGTATTTCCCATACTGTATAGTTACTGTGGCGCATCGTTGATCATCATATCACAAATGTGAATGTAAATTGTATAAAGAAATAAAGAATTGTATAAAGGATAAAGAAGCAGATACGGTTAGTTCAAAGGTTTCAATTCGATGCAAATTACATAAATTAAAATTATTAGGTGCATATAAGGATATATATTTTTAGATAAATTGCTTAATGAACTTTTAATGCATATATTAGATAGACGCTATGAATTGTCTTAATATCAACTGTAATCAAGTGAAGACTGTCACTGTGCTGTTTGGTTAGATTCTTCATCAGGTCAAATTTCATCAAAAAGTTTGGATTTATACCTGTAAGTATTTCACAAGATTTTTGCCATTTTCTCCGGTGAATAGTGTGGTAGCAGTAGTGATGGTACTATTTGTACAATCAATAAGCTTTTGAATTCCATTCACTTGAACATTCTCATCGTAACACAACCAATCAGCAACCAAGATCATTACTTTGAATACATTTTCTAGACCCCATCTTTTCTGTACTTCATTTATATCTAGTCGTGCTTTGAATGAAGAAAACAGAATAGACATTTCATATGAGCCTGAATATAACTGGTGGAAGAATGTAGAAACAATATTGTTGTTTTCAATTAAAACACATTGTACGTTAAGACGCGTTTAAAATGTATAATGCTAATTTCATTTTTTTCAGATGTAGTTAACTTATGAAACGCATCCCGATATTGGTATTTTGTTGTGCCGTTTCGTACAGCATGACGGTTGACATAAACTATTTAAAGCTTATAACATTTTACATTATTCTTATATCTATATACTTAAAATAAAAAACTTTGTGGTACGAGTTATTTAGAACCAGCTGCAGACCGAGGAGAAAAATGACTCACAAGTTCTTTCGATTATAAGTCTTCTGCCTTCGCTGTCATAACCTCTTGGACACAAGAAAATCCTATATATGTAACAAGAGGGTCATTATGCAAGGTCAACAACAAGGTGGCGGAAAATAAAGTGAAACTACTTCGATCGTTCAGTGTTAGGTACGTGTTGTTTGATTACTGGCAAACAAATTGAATTCAAGGCAATCATTAAAAAGATGCGAAAAAAACCATTGAAACTCGTATACAAAACTGCACACATGGTCCAAATTGTATGACTGTATCTTCATAAACAAGAAAGTAAGGTTAAAATGTCAAAGTCAATGTTATTCTAAGAAAATATTGAAATTACAAAATTGAAAACATGGTCATAATTTGGTTGCTGTAGACTGAAAAAAACCCAGAAAGTAGGTCACCAGTTCAAAGTCAATGTCATCCCTGGTAAGCGTTGAAATGTGTTTGCAAAAACACGGGGTTCAAATTTCATCACAGTCGTTTCAAAACCAAGAAGTATACATTGTATGTAACATACAAGGACTGGGTCAATTTTGACACAAAGGCAAATTATAATAGTCGTTGAAAAGCGATACTAGACAAGGATACATACCAAATATCTATCTTGCAATTAGGGAGAAAAACCTCAATTTTTTCCCTATATAAGTACATTGTAATTGTAATTAAATGACCCCGGGACGGGGCCAGTTTTGACCTTAGGAGTATAAATTGAACATTCTTAGTAGAAGGCAACTAGTTGATGCTACTGTTGAATATTTATGCTCTATATTTAACAGTTTTGCATAAGAAAATTTTTTACAGCATTTTTACATGTGAGTCGATATAAAACAACTGAACCCAAAAAAACTTTTCCGCTTTTCATCTCTAAAACCTCTTGTTGGATGTTGATCCCAAGGCCATGTTTTGAACAAACTTAATACTTGGACCACTACAGAATGCTAAACACCATATATATAAGCCTTGGATTTTCTGACAAAAAGATTCTATAAAGTTTATTATATATTCCATCTATAATATCTGAACAATTTAAACAAACTTGACAGAAGTGTACTACACAGTGCCACACACCAAATATCTAAACTCTGTGTCCGGCTGTTTTGGAAAAGAAGATTTTAAAGTTTTTCTTATAGACATATAAGGGCAATTAGCTCCGCCCCTGGCGGTAATGTTTTTTTTTTTGACAAATCCATCTGGCTTAAACAATCTTGCATGTGGGTCACCCAAGGATCATTCCTGGGAAATTGTTTTGAAACTGGCCCTGTAGTTTTTTCCCAAGAAGATTTGAACGGACCAACGTACGCCATCGGTGAGTGGTCACAATACCAGTGCTCAGGTGAGCTAAAAAGTGCATAATTTCTAGTTTATTCTCGTATGCATTCGACCTTAGGTCCATGAGCACACACGTTATATTCATATTTTACTATAAGGTGATAAGGTGTCAATTTATAAAACAGGTATTCAATCATAATGAACAGAGTGAGGAAAATGAGGCTTACATTAGCTATAAAAATTCTTAATTGTAATCTGAAATGCTTTATGTACAAACATAGCGAAGACCTTGTTAATACTAAAATGACCAGACATCACTATTTCAGCAAATTTTCGAATATTTGGTCTTGAGCAGTAATATTTTTATAGTTATTCTTAAGTTAATATACACTTAAAAGCTTTAGAAACGCAAAGATTTCCCCTGTTGAACATTTTTATTTGAATAACGCTATTGTTTTTATTTCTATTTAAGTCATTTTTTGCGATGAATTATTGAAACTTTTACAATAATTCAATTTTATATTGTTGTTGTTGTGTATGAAATTTTAATAAATTTGAAACACGGTAACAATGATAAAATGAATATTTTGCCACTTTTGCGTTTCTAAACCTGTTGAGTGTATAGTCGACATTTTAGCTCAAAATGAAATTCATCAACTAATATATTACAACTGTTACATTTTCTTTGATTTTAATGTCGGTATTGAGACAGGATTATGTCGCATGTCCGCATTAATTTCTAGTCAATATGATTGGTCTCTTAATAAACACAGTTCTGTTCTAAACTTATTTATACTGACTTATTGTAATACGTTTTATAATTTAAAAGCATTTAAATCTGAATGGCCAAAACTATCGTACATGTACATGTACTAATAAGTGTTTATCAGAACAGCATTTGGCTCTTTTATTGCACAACTGTGAGCTCATAACTGAACTTACAGTGAGTTTTGTACTAAGAACTTTAAATTTCGACAATGATACATTAATAATTATGATAAATTCTACTGTAACAAGAAACTTACAATCACAATTCTTATCAATTTGCCGATTTTCTAAGCGTCTGTCAAAAGTGAAAATTAAAACACTTTCTTCACTCACCCGTGTTGGAGTATTTCTTGTATTATTTTATCTGCTGGATCAACATTTTTGCACCAGCTTGGACATTTAGTCCTAACTGTCCAGAAATTTTCTAATCTTTCTCGTGCACCAAGCTGACTGAATTTTCTGGTACGAAGAAATCGTAATAAGAACGCAAAATCTGCAGGTGAAGAAAAATATACAGACCAATCATATTTTATGAAGTTCTACGAATACTTTAAAATGATTTTTTCATTTTTCCTTCAATTAGTCCACTCAACACTGCAATAAGCTGCAACACACTTGATTGCGGAGGAGCGGTCCGTGTAACGCCACTTGCCATAAAAATGTTGAGTCGTCACTTTTCATGAAAAATTTAATTTTAAAACGATAAAACAGCTCACTTAAATTATATACACTTTATTCATTTCATTAATGAAATGTTTCTACAGTTTTTAAAAAAACCTATCCCTCTGATGTTGTTTAAGGCTTGTTTAATCCTCTAATTCTCAGAATTTACACACCAATGATACTTCACGTCTACGGTAGGCAAAAGACGAACCAATTTACGTGTGGATAGACGACACCAGATCTTACTTTGTTAGACTAACTGAAATGATTTAATTTTCTGATTTCTTCACTGGCTAAAATATAATTAAATAATAAATATTTTATAAATGCTTGATCTTGCAATGACGTATCTAAGTTAATATGTGAATAAAATACAGCGATACTAAATAAGGACTGCAAGAATTTCATCTACATGTTCTGACTTTTCTATTAGCACGTAATTTTAATATCAAGGTTAACATGAACCGGACTACATGTACTATGATTACTAGGCAACACGAATGATATCAGCAAGCTGAGCAACTAGACTAATCAGACTGGCAGATCCAAGTCGCTATGGATATCATCCGAAAAGACCTGGCCTTAAATGGTATAGTTAAACTTGTTATGAACATTTGTTCATCAATGTTTTCAAAGCAACTTCAAAGATTCTGTCAGATTTTGGCACTGACTAAAGCGCGTGCGTAGTTCTTTTTTATATGAATGAAAATTAAATCCTCACAGAAAGGGTGTGATTCTTTGAAGTACGAGTAAATTCACTATTCTTCTTCTAATTAAATACTTGTAATTAACTGATTGTTACTATAACAGAAACTTCGTTTGCACATTTTTCTTTAGAGCTGATGTTAAATTAATTATCCGAGATACAAACAGTAACAACAGAATGAAATATTTCTTATTATACAAAAAACAAAAATCAGTCCATATTAAAGTTAATATTACACCAGCAAGGCGTTGGTAGCCTATAAATGAGGCGGCCTGTACTCAGTTTATGCAGACGAAAGGTGAAGCATAAAGTTCAAAGGCAAGTTCCTGTATACCTATAGGTGTCTTTAACCAATCTTGTTCCAATATCCACTGCCGAAATGATTGTACTGCCAATTTCCTGTCTTTGTCATTCCGCTCGTTTAATTCTTCTTTTGCTCTTTGCTTGCTTTTTTCATCTAGTTTACTGAGGAATTTTACATCATCTTGAAAATATATATCACAATTTGGGATTACATGACCGAGTGCCGCCCCCTTCCCCCTCTTAGCCAAAATGACAAAGGTCATAATTGTCGAGCAAATTTGTTACAACCCAACTTCCCAAATTTCGTCACCTCTACAAGGTTCAAGCAAATTCTTCCCAATATATTTTTATCATAGACCTACATGGCAACGTTTTCTGTCCATTTCTGTGTCACGAATCTTCAAATACCGGTATAGGCGTGGCTTTTTTAATGCCATAAAATTTTATTTAGGTGTGTCTGTGTAGGACTTTAACATTAAGTCATTGCTGTCTCTTTTCGTCTGTCCTTTTTATGCCCACTTCGAAGAAAAGGGGTATATTGGTGTGCAGATGTCGGTAATCCTGTTAATATTTTATCCTGATCTACGTGTAACCTATAAATGTTAATAATGCAAGTTAAATGATGTGTATCTTGAATGGAATACACTTATACTTATTGGTTTTTTTTCGCACATGTATTTTAAATAGTGATACAAGCACTAAACAGTTTTGTTGGGACAAGTGCTTTGCACAAAGTAGAGTGTCCGA
>JAUMHA010408580.1:0-10860 GCA_032359765.1 Saxidomus gigantea | reverse complement strand
CACTAACGTCGACACAGCAATTGATTCCAGTGCAGTTTTTGTTTGACGAACACTTTATAAAGTCCGGCAGGCTATTGATCATTGTGGTAATTTGGTCACAAGACTCTTAAATTTCAAATGAAACACATAATATTATCAATTAAAGAATAACGACACTTATCAGCATTATAAAAAGCATTCAGCATTATCGCGGTCACAAACCGGGCTCCCTTCTTATATCTAAAACAAAGTTTAGTGTTTTTGATTCATTATATACCTATAAATATTCTGTCAAAACTACAACCTTTATTCAAGCAAACACACGACGTTTATAGCTTTTAATTGGGTTGTTACTACTTGTTAATACGATGAAGTCGATATATGACACAACATACACCACCTATTTCGCGCAAATAAGAGTTTGTCTTCTATTTTATGCTTAAAGGTCCTTTTAGTTATGTTTATTAGCGCAGACTAGTATCCAAAGGTATATAATAAAAGGATCATTATCATATAAAACACTCATACTCGTACTCGTACTCATATGATCCGACGCACGACTCGAGCAAATCCGGCATTCTGGATCACATTACTATAATAGTAATAACCCTATTATATTCTATCAAACAATACAATTTTCACTGGTCATGACTATATTGATACAAATAATCTTAAATCCTTTTGATTGATAGAATAACTAATGTTACTGCGATACATACCCATTATATCATCAACATCTCCCGACATATAATCGTCCGTCGAACATTGGTCGGCAGACAAATATTTATTCAAATCATATTCGTCTAGTAGCGGATCAATAACGTAACTGGTCATCGAGTTTATATCAGTATTGATTTCAGCAAGCCATTTCGTCAGTGAGAATCCTACATGTGTGTAACATACATATACATGTTAATAATTTCATTTTCGAGAGAATTTTGCTAAGTTAGTAAGATTTGACATAATTTGGATGACAAAATTCATTCCCCTGTCCTCACAATTGTAACATAATTAACATCCGCTACAAAACACAGAACACCAATTTGAAGATATCTTTCTCAATTAAATATAGCAGAACATTTACCTTTCATGTTAAACTGTAGTCTGCTTCAGAGCAACTTTGATCAGACACATCTCTTAACATCAGCTGATTTGCAACTGTTTTCAGTTAACACTCAACAAATGTTTACAACAGGTTTGTTACTAACGCAATATTTTATTTATAACATTAAAGAATATGCAACTCTTTGCTCGGTCAGACATGAGAACAGTTACGAACAGTTATTGTACTTACCAAACCGAAACATCCACTATACAGCACATTTTGGGGCAGGCGTTAATATTATATTCATGCATAAACCTAACAGCAAGGACAAAATTTTGATAAGCAAATGAAACGTTCTTTTGAACGGATACCCAGAGAAGCAAATCTTTTGGGAGGTGCAATTGTGTAGGGGTAGAGAATGTGTCTCATAACTTATAAGCGGCATTGACCGCGAACTCCACATTCCAGTCTTTCGGTGCGAGTACTGGTCAATCGATGTAAAACAAATAAGTTTCAAATAAACGAAACTATTTTTGATAAGGAGCTGTTACAATTGATCTTCCATAAGGACGGGTGACAACGATTATCATTGGTGATATGAAACAATATTAAATATTTATCATCATACCCGGTGTTTTAAAGCCAGTGCCAAAAGAGCAGAATACTTGTGGAACCAAATTGTTCAGAACAACAGCGCTGAAAACACACGGGCCATCTGATTCAAAGCAGACGTCAATCTGGCCGTTTACATGGAAACCTAGATCACCTTCTTCGATTTTGAATCTTAAAAATAAATTGTTAATACGATACAAAATATTAACGAATTACTCTTTCAGTAAGCACTTAACATATTTGAACATGTAAGAAAACAATAAGTGAATGAGAAAATAAAAATACTTTGGCAAACTATGCAATATTATGCTTTCCTGAGAAACATCTGCACCACAGATAAGACTGACATGAGTAACATAGGATATAACGGTCATACATGTATTGCGATAAAATTACTGTACCTGAACAAAATATCACCACTAAACGACTCACAAGGTTTACATTTGCTTTAATCTGGTGACCTGTTTATTGATATCAGTTACGTTTTCAATGATGAATATGTCAAAACAAACATTTTGACCATTTTCATGATGCTTGTTTATAAAATGTAGCATTTACAGTGTTGAAACGTCACAGAGTGTAAACCGACATGACATGAGAGTTTTCACAAGTTTTTAATTTGAGGTTGAATGGTGATCTTGTTTTCCACCCGACGTGAGCCAGGTTCACACTTTCACACTTGTCCAAAAGCAAACCTGAGTAACTTTTATGTTAGGTGGATTCAACATTTAGACTGTAGAATGTTCAACGAGTTTTTACCTAAAGAACTAGTTTTTAATCTCTCATGACCAAAATTCAAACCCGATCTGGCGCGTATCGAGGCAAACATTCTGCACAATTATAATATGAAATGCGACCTCTAGAATATTCACAAGGTAAATACAGACGGCAAAAATAGAGATGACAAACAAAAATACACATAACAGAAATCAGGAGACCACAATATCTCTTACTGTCTACTTAGTGCTTAACTGAGCAAAGAAAGTACACTATTGAAAGTATAACTTACCGTTGTCTCGAGGCATTTAAGATCTTTTTTAATTATTTTGGTAGATGTTTTCGTATAAGCAGCTTTTGTAACATATAGAGTCAATGTATGAACAGACATTTTTATGTAAAATAAAATTTCTTACATGAGATTTTAAATTAATAAATTTACATACATTATTCTGAAAGCTCCCAGCAGGTACAGTTTGCTTTCCTCTCCTGAAATATTAAGAAAAAGAAAGGTAAAAGGTAAATATTCAATGACATTGGTCTCTATGTGCGTAAAAAAGAACGTCTTTGTGTTGACGACATGTTGGGATAACGTTTGCGTAAGTACTCAAATTGTACTTTTAAAAGTTATTAAAATAATATCTGGCATCTTTGTCCATATGTTTAACACACTAACTTACAAATGTACTTTCAGAAAGTCCTGATCCTTTAGGATCTCTTACTTAAGCTGTATTTTACTTAGAAATGAAATAAAACTAATATTAGACAATGATCGCGGAATGGTAAGAACTAATAGCAAACTTTGAATAAAATTACTCTATTAATTGGAAAACACGAAACATCAATTTGAGTTTACAGCTGCAATTACCTTGCTTACGTCATCATGGCGATAGCGGAGCTTAACGACTATGGAACGTTTGTGTGTATATGAAAAGACTAATGTAGTCACCTTTGTATACTTTTATACATTTATATTTAAAGTGCACATTTTGTCAAATGGCTTTATAAAACATATAAAGTTTAACAGACCCTTTTCAAAAGTGCACATACTTACCAAATGTGTAGTCTAGCAATGGTGTTGAAACAATGTACCGCTCAATTTGCAACTCTAAAGTGTATTCACATACATTTATAGACAAGCCGAAATGTATCGAACGAGAAAGAAGATCAAGATCAATGCAGCATTCTATTCCTGTGCAATAACTAGGCATAAAACACGAAACAGAGTCGGGAAGCGTTGGTAGAGATATACTCGACTGACAATCTGAAAAGGAAATTAGTAAAACTATAGTCTAGGAAAACCTGTCTACAATGTGAACTGCACCAGCAACTTAACGAATGAATGTTCACTTCTTTCTGCATTTTAACAATTGTGTCAACCGTTTACATAAACATAGACTTTGTACCAATATATATTTGTAACTATATCAAATTATGTGCAAGAGAACTGACCTGAATGCCACCCTAACTCTGAAGGCGTGAATGGTTGACTTTCTCGGTCACATTGTTTCTCATTCATGTAGTCCATTAAGCCTGTCTCTGTCAAAAATGTGCTCATCATTTCTGGTAAAATTTGTTGCCCTATACTCATTCCATTATCTGTTAACCACGTATCAAGAGAAAAATCTGAAATATAAATTTATCCGAAAGTCTAGATTCCGTTTCTAGTTGATATTAATCTACATAAAAATTGTGTTCATAGACTTAAGAAACACAAACTTTCGTATAAAACATAGTGCGCGGTATTATCCTTTTATGGACCAGATTCTCATAATTTCCATTTTCTATTTAATGATGAACGTTTTCATCATGTACTTAAAGAGGAAAGCAGCCTCTTCCACGAAAACCATAGTGATGGTTAATGATAATTCAGATTTCATGAGAAATAGTGTAAAGAAAATGTGTTTGTAGCTATTAACACGTCTACATATTTACAGCTATACGAATTATACTGCAAAAGTACACACATAATACAAGCTGGAGATTAAATGAGCGTGACACATTTCTCTATAATACTACTACATACCTTCACCAATACTAGAACTATTTAGACAGAAAATAGTTTTTAATAACCTATATTAGCCAGACAATGCCCGTTAAGACAATTTTTTGCGATTTAAACATTGTGATAAAAGTCAGAAATATATCGCCACCACGAAAATGCATCTCAAACTTGTACAGCCTTATGTCATAATAGTTTATTAAATTTCAATACCTATTTTCTAATAGGTCTTGAAATACAACAATTACTCTAATGTGTCTTGCTGCTGTTTTCAATAAATTTTCATTTTTATTCATAGAGTAACTAAAGGTATGAGCTAAACTATTTTTATTTTAGTTTTAACATATTTTTGTACATTTTTAATGCCCATCGTTATTAAGTGGTTTCAAATAATTATGTACATGAAACAGCTTTGGAGATATAATGTAGCCGAGATTTCCCTTACACACACACAATTACACACATACACATCTGAACGCACTCATTCATGCTCAAAGGCGAGTGAAATACTATACAGTGTGTGCCCATCTGTCATTAAGAGAATGTGATTCTGAACATGTCCCTTCAACGGAATTATATTACACTCCACAAATTAATTTCAAAGCTACGAGAAAACTTCATTTACTTCACCTTGAATGAGGAAATCGGAGTCCCATTTGCAAAACGGCTTTGCAATGCTTGTGTTTGTGAATAATGGTACATCCAACTGACACGTCTCTTCATCAAAACAAACCCGAAGGCCAAGATCCACAACAACTTGTCTTGCTTCGAGATTGTTTTGTATATTGTAGCTAAAATAACAAAGTAAGCACGGTCAGTAACAGCTTAACGATAAACACTTGAAATTGGAATGTTCTTTTGTAACAAGTACAATATATTAAAAATACTTACTCTAGACGCACTACGCCTTTGAGGTACAGAGATGCAGGTGTACCTAAAACAAAACAAAAACTAAATTACAACTGGAACATTAAATTTAACTGTAAAATGTAAAAGTGGCTAAAGACCATTTCGCGGGGATATTATGTATTCCTTTTTAAATGTACTTTTATTAGACAATCAAAAGCAATGGACATCATCATTTGTACATGGTATACATTTGTTGCACATAAACGCGCATTAAATGCTAAACTTATTGAAAAACTCAGCCAAATGTTTGTGTATATACATATTGGTATGTAAGTGCATTTTACTATGTTCATAGTTTCTAAAGCCATAAAGCTTCACACAATAAACAGTTTTATCATTATAACTGTTTATATGTACATGTATTTCATTGCTGTACATAAATTCAACACATTTTTCTACGTCAAACTGCATTGCATAATATTGTTTCACGTGTCTGCGTATTTCGATATCAGCTATCTGTTTTGCCACAATATTGCATTGAATCAGATATAAATGTTTGGATACTAAAATATACGATTTTGCAAAATTTGTCTGTCTGGAAGCTGCCTAAATGTACTCAAATTATGCAGTTTGTAATTTGTACTAGTGTTTTACTCCAAAAGTATGTGTTAACTAAACGTATTTACCATATTCATAATTCAGTAAAGATATATTTAGTTTAAGATTATCTATTCCAACAATCAGTCTTTGTGTGCAGGAATCGACGAACAATACAAGATGGAAACTCCGTTTCAGCAAATCAACGTGTAGGCAACAATCAATTCCTGTGCAAAAGTCAGGTATAAAGCAACTGATGTCGTTAGAGTCGTACTGACGCTTCATATCCAGAGGGCAATCTGAATAAAAATGTATGACCTTGTGTATATATTGAATGTCTGTAACAAAATTGAAGGTACATACATATAACACTTGTAGTCAAAACGTTTACAATGAGTTTTGTCTGTACTTCCGAATTGCTGCATTTAATCTGACAAAAATAGTATGCGTTCTGTTTTAATAAGCAACGGATATCATCTTCGGTTTAGACTGTTTTGACATCTATGTGTCCTTTATTGAATGTAAAACTTTAATTCATACAAGGCAAAAGGCGTAACATGAACTTCTATAAATCATTGCTTAATTTTCTGTTTTACCTAAAGTGGCACTTCCTACATCTTGCATATGTATATACATGGAGTATATTCTCCAAACATAAATACTGTGTTCAATGAACGTAAAATGATGAAAATATACAATTTTAAAGAACATCCTATAACGAAAAATGCCTCATTTTAGAAAATATAATCAACAAAGAGGCCTTTTGTAAAAATAGCAAACAGATAGGTTTTTATATTCCTATATATATATATAAGTACAGTTTATCCAGCCACTGGCACTGTATGGATACTCGTCCATATGACATTCATCATCTTCAAAATACTTTGACAGTCCTAGTTCGTCTATAAGGCAAGCTAAAGCCAAACCCGGCAGATCTTCAATGTTTGCGAGATCATTCTCGTCCAACCAAGATGGTAGGGAAAAGCCTGAAATAGTAATACAGCGTACAGAGAGAAGTTTGGTGGTCAAATTTTAACTTCCATAACTTCAATATCTATAGACGCACTTTTTTGTGTTGTTAAGTAAATAAGTGAATAAAAGATTCTTAAATCATGTACAGTCGTTTATCTTAAATTCTAGTGTATACCAGGTACAGCGAATCCAACATCCCAGTTGCACAGTGGTTTGGGGAACAACACCTGATCAAGAATCTTCACGGAACGTTCACAGCTTCCATCTGCTTCAAGGCACGCAGCTAGCTCCGCAGTGACGTTGAACATTTTCTTTTCTCGATCATCAAATATTTTCAATCTGAAATTTAAAACGCATTAAAGATCAAAGATTTGGGCAAAAGCGCAAAATGGAGTGAAAGTGGTCCTTATACCGAAGGCTTGTATAAAAAAAATCGACATGTATACTAAGAATGAAGCCTCGTATTTGGAGGTATTTGCCAAACTTTTGCGTGCATATCTATTAATTCTTTAAATAAAATATCTGAAAATCCTATACTTCTTCAATCTTCTCATATTTTTTCCATGGCTTTTTTCGTAAACTAGCCTTCGAATTTGAGATCCCGCCAAGTAGCATTGTCATTATTTATTTAATATTGCATAATATGACATCCACGATATTAAGGGCCATCAAAACTGTACTTGTCTTTATAAACGTCGAAATGTTGTCCAGGTTAGCAGCAACTCGACTTTTATTCATTTTCCTAAAACATGTAGAACCTGCTGTGTAAATCATTTATCAAATTACTGTAACGTTATATGTACTTAACAGAAATACCGCAAATTACGAATCAGCTTTGTACTGTTTGTCTCTACAAAGCATACTTTACACAGAATATGTGCATGCTGTTTGCACGATTAACGCTAAAAAGGCGGTCCTCTAGCGGATATTATAAGTATACAATATCATAAACTCGCATTTGCGTTGAATTGAAAATTGTTGATATTTGAAAGATAGCCATCATAATTGTTTCGGCTACGAATACTGTTATACAAACTACATTTGTTTAACATTCCACTTACTTGATTTTCAATAACCCGAAAATATCAAACATTGTTTCTTCCCCTACAATAAGAAATTACAGTTCCATTTTGAACAGCATAACGAAGAAGATGAGCTGATAACATAAACCTAAAACATAGCAATAAATTACATAGCACTTAATATGTTGAAAAACGGACCTAGCTTTGTTCGAAACACAAATAGAAAAACAACGAGAGGCTCTAAATTCGTGACTTGATTCTATCAGGCTATTTAAATTAAACGTCACCGAATGACAACTCCCCAAAGCAACAACTTCCCTTAAAGGACACACATTTTCTTCCTGTTGTGTCATTTATATAAGGAATCCACCTTTCCAGAACAAAACCTCTCTACAAAAACACATTTTCGTTTTCCCCAAGAGTGTTTGCTTCTGAGTTAGCACTGTATAGTATTTGACAATCGCAATACGCTCAACATTTGTAGATACGTTAATGTAAATGTGTTAAAAATATGTACCAAACTCATAGCCGACAAGCGATTTCTGATAAGTCATCCTTTCAATATCAGCTTTCAAAGTGAAATCACAAGCGTCAATGTGGACTGAAAATTTAAAAGTTCGTAACGGGTTGATGTACATGCAGCACGTATATCCCAAGCAATCACTCTCAACGTGGCAGCTCATACTATCTGGTAGATCTGGCATTTGAAAGGCAGTAGCACAATCTGAAAAACATGTATACTTGTGGTTGCGTATATGCCAATGTTCAAGGTTGGTTATATAGAAAAGCCAGGTTTGTAATTTGAATTTGATGCGACAAAAATATCTAACAAAATCTTATTACTCCTTTTATTTGTAACGTCAGCACAGAAAGTAAGTCTTAAAACTTTAAAAAAGAAATGTTCTAGGAATATAATACCTGATGTCCATCCATTGCTTGATGTTTCAACTGTACAACTCTGCTGGAGAAGATACTGGGTTAAACCAAGTTGCTCGAATAACAATGAAAGATGTGTATTATCAAGTTGATTGGTCACCTCCCCGCCTGCATCGTGTAACCAAGACTTTAGTGAAAAATCTACAAAATATGCGTCCCTTTTTTAAGCGGTTTTTTTTTCGGGCTAAATTTGAAAATATTAAAATAAAAACAATAGTCGAATTTAGTGCCAATAGTAGGCAAATTGGTGGCAAAGAGCTGTCATTCGTGTAAGCAATATATTAAGACTTAGTATATCTAGCCAAACACATATTGCAATCATAATTATATGTATAAGTAAATTCAATCAGTTTATAACCAGCTCAATTCCATAGACTATTTAATGCCATAAAACCATGGATCGAAAAGAGGAATGATTCAGTTCAAAAGCACAATATACGTCCGCAATGGAACGTTGGCTCAGAGCAGAAAAGAATACTTGTTTACAGAAAAGCTTATGCATTTTTTTGCAAGCGAAATAAAAACAAGTTCAAAGCATCCAAAACGGTTCGATTGTTTAAAGAAACGTTGCCGTGAACCATGGAAACATCGGCATTTATTCGAAGATACAACTACACAAATAGAAAGACAGAATTTTGAATATGTAAACAAATGGTCACTAATTGTACAAGTCTTCATAATAACGAATGGCTACTTTGTTGTCTCACTGAACCTGTAAGAGTTTTATTAACTTGTGTAAAGTTACATTAATAACATGTCTCTATATGCTGAACATTTGTGTCAATTTATCTTAAGATCCTTCAAAGTGTAACAAAGTTATATTCTGAACAGGAAAAAAATTAAATTTGCTACTGAAAAGTATATAGGTTCATTAAACGTTATTATATTTTTTTCAAACAGGAGCAGTTGTCTTACTTGACTATGTTCAAATGGAAACTTTTGAAAATTACATACCCTGGTCCAAAATCACTTTTTATATGCAACAACCAGTACATGTATCACTAACCATTAATCCAGTCAAAATGTTTTATTACACCTTATACATTATTGCCTTGCCAATAACACCTTTAAAAATTGAGAAGCAGGTAAGGGTGTTTTTATATATAAGACAAGAACAACACTGTAGTTGCATCTATTATAATGTATTGATTTATGTCAATTTAATGCAGACAAAGGATGTAAAACATGTTTTGCTTTCATAATTGACATCAAATGTGTATGTTTGCATTTGTTAGAATATACCACAAATGTTAACTTTAAAATCTGTCTGCATACATTCCAATGAAGGCAATAAATAGAAATAAAGTAAAAAGATGCATCTCCAAATATGGCAATATATCATTATGGTTCTTAGTCACAGCACTTTCCTTTTATGTTCTCTCTCACTGTATGCACTTGGAACGAATTTTCTACAGCTATGCTCCGGACAGGAAATGTAACAATATTAGGCGATGTAGTGTCATGGTTCTTGTACATTGCACTTCCTTTTATTGTGTTCGATCACTGTATGAACTTTCAAGTATTTTCCTTTAATACTGGTAGGGTTATGACACGGGCAAAGAAGAGGGGGCATACGGACGAACGAGTTGATTACTTAATACCGAAGTTTCGTCAGAAAATCCTTTGGGGTGATAAAACCTAACTTAAGGACAACTCTTGAGTTACTAAAACAATCCTGACAAACGTTGACTGTGCATCATCACATTATGCTGATCTATACTTCATTTAAGTTTCATGAAATTATATCCATTGGTTGTTTAGTTACGACACCTCACGGATGAACGAATATACGGACGGACGGACGTTCCTACTTAAGTGACAATTGTGTTAAACAAGTCATAAAGAAGTAAAGAAGTGTCACTTAAAAAGTATTTACTTGAAGAAGTTAAAGTTATGTGAATTTTGTGTCACTTAAGTTCGTAGGCGCGGACTAATGGACAGAAGGACAACGCGAAATAGGGTACCTCTGTCTTTGGCGGGAATACTTAGATATTTTTTAACTTTAATAATTTTTAATACTACGGTGTAAAGAAAGAAACCTTTAAGTTGGAGGCTTCCGTCCGAGTTACACAATGGCTTTGGAAGAAGCACGTCATTCATAACCTGAGCGTCGAACAGGCATTCCTTTG
>JAUMHA010408569.1:0-10860 GCA_032359765.1 Saxidomus gigantea | reverse complement strand
ATGCAAGGAACATCCCTGCAAAGTTTCATCAACATTGGCCCAGTGGTTTCAGAGGAGATGTCGTTCGAAGGAAATGGTGGACGTACGACGGCCCCCGGACAGAATGGGATTCTAACAGCTCACTCTGACACTTTGTCAGGTGAGCTAAAAATGTGCATAATTCCACATTAACATGGCATTTATATGATTTGACCGTGTGAACTAGTTTTTGACCCTACGTTTACCCAGATTCAAATTTGACCTATAAATCACCAAAAATAAACATTCTGACCAAATGTGACTTCAGAGGGATCACATGTTTTTTTATTAATAGTCCACGTGACCTCGTTTTTGACCTCACGTGACCTAGTCTTGAACTAAAGACATCAGAAATTATGAAGACAAATAAACTGACCAATTTATAGGACGATTGGGGATCAAATGTGGCGTCCAGAGTGTCCATAAGATGTTTTCTAGTTTTCACCTAGGTTTTCACATTAAGTCACTTCGTTTCAAAATTGGCCGGGAGACCATTTAAACAACCATTCTGACTTTTTCCATGATAATTGGAGTTAAAATGTGGCCCCTAGAATGTTCACAGGCTAATTGTAGACAAACGACAGATATATGGCGGACAACTAAAATAATATATCAAGTACAACTTAAAATACATGAATAATAACTATGTACGCTGTCATACTGGCTAACACTGTTTCGGTTTGCAGCGCAACAGTTTTCAATTTAAATTTAAAAATCTCTACAAGGAAAATAAATAAACATAAAGTCATAAACAAATCAAATTTCTTTACTGATCTTTGAGTGCCAATCTCCGAGAAAAAAAATATAATAACGACGAAACTTGTACATTGTACTACTACTTTTTTCTACATTAACCAAAATTAACTCTTTTAGCCTTAACCATTTGCAATACAGATCAATGAAATGATAATGCAGGTCAGGATATAAAATCTAGAATATGACGATGTTTCTTCTTTTAGTTCAAACATGAAATACAGTAAGCACGAAAAAAGTTACGCCTCTTTTATGGTTGTCACACTATACAAAATGTACATAGCTGGACTAACCGTCTCTAATCTTTGCTATTGGTATTACAACGCAAACTTAATCATGCCACATCGCGTTTTACAATTCATTCCTTATATACGAATAACCCCAGTGTAACAGTAACCCAGGATCACGAATAATTCAAGTTAATTAGACATGGAAGCCATCAAAGCTGTCTTTAATCACGCAGCCGGAAAGTGAGGGAGGACCATTCATATCATCGTTGAGAACTATTTCAAGTAGTGTCACCAGGAGATCGTAAATATTAGAAAGATCATAAAATACTCGACTGGATGAGTCTTAAGGAGATAAAGTTGAATCATATTAACAACAGCGAGGGGGAGGAATGGGGGCCGGAGGCGGGGAGGACAGTAACACGTTTGTAAGCACACTAGCTATATTGGTCTTAAAATCGCTACAAGTAACAAATCAACATATGTACATGGTGCCTTAAACGAACAAAGGCCCGACAAACGCGTTTTGTAACTAATTCACTGAACTTTTTGGGATAAAACAGCCAATCTCTGGCAACGATTATAACGACGAAACTAGTACCATAATTCATAACACAAATAAGTTCTACATCTTTTAACCATGATCAGTTTTCTTTCAAATCAAAATATTGTTAATAGTATCAGGACCTTAAATCTCTAATACGACAAAGAAGTTTGTACTCTTAAGTTTAAATCTGAGCTGCAATAAGCGCCTATAACTAAATGCTCTTTTATGGTTGTCCATGTTGTCTAAAACGTACACAGCTGCGGTTCTTTGTTAAGGGCAAATACGCAGTCTGTGAACTATCCGGGTGGTATTAAATCCGCAAACTTGATCTTTGTACCACGTTTTTACTTTGATTTATCTGCGTACAATAAATCTTGGTTACAGTACGTGTAACAGTAACCTTGGGTCAAAACTAATCCAAGTTAATTGGACAAGGACCCAATAAAAACTGTCTTTCCACAAGCTGTCTAAAAGCGGGGGAGGACAATAAAAGTCATTGTTAAGTCAATTTAGCAAACTATTTCAGGCAGACGTCACCAGGCGATCGTTACAGTAGTAAGATCATATAATATTTATGGGTTTTCAAAGCAGTTCTCGCAAATACTCTGTATTGTTGTTTACATGCAAATACTAGAAGCCCACGTGCAGCATGTCGAGCCACCAGCTGTCAAAAAGGCTGACTCCTAACCAAGTAGAGATAGGTCAAAGCACCTAAATATTGTATGTAACATGCATGTTGTGCCACAGAAAGGTGGTCACAATTTTTCTCTACGGTCAGTAATATAAAAGTTACAATATAAGCTATTTATAACAATAAAGGGAAGTTATTCTAAAAACAAGGGTAGCTTATGGTGGTTAACATTTGTACCAAGTTACATCAAAATGCTCCGGAAAAAAATATTCTTGAATTTGACCTTTAACTTCTAAGTGTGACCTTGACCTTAGATCTAGGGACCTGGTTCTTGCGCACGACACTCCGTCTCATAGTGGTGAACATTTGTGCCGAGTAACATCAAAATCCCTCAATGCATTAGGAAATGCTCCGGACAGAGTCATTCTTGAATTATTCTTGTATCTGACCTTTGGCCTCTAAGTGTGACCTTGATCTACGACCTAGGTTCCTGGTTCTTGCGCATTATACTCCATCGCATGGTGGTGAAAATTTGTGCCAAGTTATTTAAGAATCCCTAGAACCATTGATAAGTTATTGCCCGGAAAAGCTAAACTCGGACGGACGGGCGCACGCACACACACACGGACCCACGGATGGACGCACGCACATACACCGAACCGCCATTTGGACAGCTATATCGAGCTTTTGCAAGCGGCTCGACAACAAAATGAGGGACATGTCGAGTGGGTAAGTAAAAACTTTAAATTCTAATGGTAAGTTGAATCGTTTGAGTAATCTTGTCGAATTGAGTTTTGACGCGATTCCCTGTAATACCTTTACCTGTGTTTTTTAGTCAAACTTGAATTTCACTTTCCCATCAATTTCATTTAAAACAATGACATAACATGTTACAATAATGCATAAAGAAATGGTATTACATAATACCACTTAGAGATAACAGCGCTTATGTGATGGTGGAATCTTCGTTTACTGACAGCAATTTTGTTAAAGGATTCATGTCTGTAAAACTCCAGTTTCTTAATTTTCCGTTGTTAGAGAATACAAAGTGCCAAACTAAATCAAATTCTGACAAGCTTTTCCGGACAAAAGAAGCATTTTAAAATTTCACCACCCCATAAGGGCCTCTTCTCTAAAAAGTACTTCTTTTTCTGTATCTTACAGTCATACAGAACTTAGTTATGTAAATTAAATCAATTGGCTGAATAAAGTTCAGAAAAGCAAAATCTATTCTCCATTTATAAAATAATCAGGGAATGTAGGGGTAGATATTAGAAAGACTGATTAAATTATTTAAGCCACTTACAATTAAATTTTGATAACCGGTGTCAGAGAATTAGCATTTTAATGTTTTCATATAGAAGAAATAGCAATTAAAGGGCAATAACTCTGGATATACTACTAGTATTCTAATCCTGACAAAAGTTGAGTGCGCGCCGCAGCATTACTCTATTTTATACTTATTTCAAGTTTCATGAAATTCTATCTTTTGGCTCCTGAGTTAAAGTTCCGGATTGAAGGACAGACGGACAACGCCAAAACAGTTTCCCTTCGCCTTGTGCGGGGAATAAAATACTAGAACTATCACCGAAGGTGATGAATACCCCCGAACACCCCACTCGCACAGTATATAAAATTGATGTAATATTTGATGCTTTAATTATTGGACCTGCACAGCTTCTGTGAAGTATAATTAAATTCTAACCAGGGGTTTTGGAGATTAAAAGAAACACAGGTTTTACTATCTCGAGTCCCTGTGACCTTGACATTTAACCTAGTGACCCGAAACATCGACCATGCACAACTAGGCATTGTACTTATCACTTAAGTGAAGTATCAATAAATTCTGACAAGGGGTTTTTGAGATTAAGCGTCCACAAGATTTTACTATTCATGCCCCTGTGACCTTGACCTTTGACCTAGAGACCCGAAATATGGACCATTCACAACTAGACATTGTACTTCTGACCAGGTGTATTGGAGATTTAGTGTCCACAAGATTCCGTCTACAGACGGACAGACAAACGGACTGACAGACGGACAGACAAGCTGAATCCAGTTTATCCATCCCCCTTACACTTTGTGTTCGGGGGATATTATAAAACATTGTAATTTATGTTACTGGATTTGAAGGGATATAAATGCGGTAATAATACTTAGTTTTCAAGAACACAAGAAACATGGAACATGCAAAACGAAAATTAAAATAGGGGTTGTATAAATTGTGCTGTCGCATGTTTACACACAACCTACAACATTCATTTATAATGGCTTACCGCAGAAAGAGGCCATAAGGTTATGATTCTTTGCTTGAAAACAATTTAAAATCCCTGGGAGTCACTTAGCTAGAATTGAGCTACGTCTCAAATCTGACCAATTAAAAACAAAATATTTAAGAAGTTTTGAATCCATTGATCAAACTTTCTTATACGGTTGTACGTTTCTAGCTAGTTTGACGAGTTTATCGATAGTGGTGAATGACGGGTAATGCCGCCTTATCACCATGCGTTTCACTTACACGCCTGTTAATGTTAAACAAGATTAAGTAATAAGTATCTTTAACTTTCTCTTCATTGGTGGAAAATTATACGTTCCCAATAAATTCTTATTAAAAACGTCTCAATTGTAAAGAATAAAACAAATGAAAAGCTAATTCTAAGTGGCTACATCTGTCTCCGCGTCACGTGCAAAACGATCATAAAACTTGCATCTTCACGGTTTGTTATAACAGTTCAATAAATCTCAATTTCACATACTCTCGATAATGAGCTTTTCCAATACATGTACATTAAATATGGCAATCGATCAAAAGATCGGGTTTTTAATTTGTAATAAGTAAATTGTTGAAAACCTCGTATAGATAAACACTCTTCAGTGAAACATGTGTGCACTTACAGCTTGATCAAGTACAGCGGTGAATTGATAAAATTGTTGAACTATATAAATGAAAGAAAATTACAACATGACGTTGGTCGTAATATCACACAAGCAAATTATTTGAAAATCTGAAAAAAAAAGATTTGAAATCTACTTCCTGGTGCAGCTTTCTCTAGAAAATCTCTGAATTTCTTAGCTAAGACCACTGTCACGGTATTTCGAAGTCGACAAAGTTTTTGGAGAATGCTGGAAATTTATGTCAAGTTCATTTCAACGAGTATATGTAAAGAAGAAAACCTCAGTGAATGTATTTCATTATTGTTACAGAAAGATTGGTTTCGCTGTGACAGCCGTATCGGTTTCATTTATAACAGGACCCATGTTGACATGGCCATTCCCGTCGCCGAGGCAAAGTGTTTGTATTAAAGGATGCTAAATGAAAGGGCCTTAACTCAATGAAAATCAATGACCGAAACATGCTGATACTCATCTTGTTAAAGAAGCTCCCCATGATGATTTTAAAAAAGTAATCACAAGGTAATCAAAGGGAAATAACTACGTGAAAAGACATTGAACTGGAACATGCTGATTACATGCACATCTCCTCTTAATAGTGAAGCAGTCTATGAAGTTTCACTGCAAGTCATTGGTTCCTGAGATATATCCCGGACAAGAATGCAAAAACATGCTACATGTATATATATATTCTATATGTACATGATTATATTGAAAGGACCATAATTCATTGAAAATCATTAAAGCGGAACATATGTGCAGTATGATATCCATTGGCTATAACACAATAATCAATAGCAGAAAGGGTCTTCGGGTTTACTACAAAACGCTATATTCCAAATATTTATTAATAAGCTTCTAGACAAGAAGAATTTTGAAGTTTTCCAAAAATGTGAAATCAAGTGACTCCTCGGGCAGCGTCAATTTGGCCTTGGGGTCATGATTTCAACAATCTTAGTAGAGGTAAACTATGCAATTATACATGCAAAATATTTACGTTCAAGGCCTTGTCGTCTCAGAGATGAAGATTTTTAAAGTTTTCCTATTCAAGACTATGTAAAATTGAGCAACACCGGGCTGGGGTCAATTTTGACCGGGGGATCATGATTTGAACAAAATTGGTAGAGGTTAACTAGGCAATGCCATTTAATATTTAATCTTAGCTCTAGGCTTTGTAATTTCAGAGAAGATTTTTAAATATTTACGCATGGAAGCCTCTGTAAAACAAGTGACCCCCAGGTGCGGTCAAGTTTGTCTAGGGGTCATACTTTAAACAATCGTGGTAGAGGTCTACTAGCCGATGCCACATGCTAAATATCTAAACTCTATGCCTTGTAGTAACAAAGAAAAATAGTTTTTAAAGTTTTTCTTATATAAGCTTATGTAAAAACAAGTTTGCTATTTGCTATAAACAGAAGTCAGCAATAGCAGAAAGGGTCAATTTTGACCTAAGGGACATGGTTTCTACATTCCTAGAAGATAGGCAACGATACATGCCAAATATCTAAGCTCTATGCCTTGTGGTTTCAGAAATAAAGATTTTTAAAGTTTTTCCTTTATAAGCCTATGTTAAAAAGTGACCCTCCCCAATTTTGAATCGGGGGTCATAATTTGAAGAATCTTGAAAGAGGTATTCTAGCCAATGTCACATGCCAAATATCTAAGCCCTATGCCTTCCTTTCTTGATAAAAAGACTTTTAAAGTGTTTCCTTCTGTCGCCATGGCAACCAGAGTTCTGCATGGAATTATTTGAACAACTACGAAAGGGCTTTAAGCAAGGACTATCCTTGACAAATTATATCATCATTGGCTTAGTGGTTTCAGACCAGATGTCGTTTGAAGTTAAATGTAAACGGACGTTCGACTGCGACAGACGCCGGAAGGAATGCGATCATAAAAGCTCACTCTGGCACTTTATGCCAGGTGAGCTAAAATGAGATTCCCCGAGCGGGGCCAGTTTTAGCTGGGGTCATTATTTGAACAATCATGATAGAGGTCCTTTAGGTAATGCAACATTCTAAATATCTTAGCTCTAGGCTTTCCTGTTTTTGAGAAAAATACCTGCCAAGTTTCATCATCATTGGCCTAGTGGTTTCAGAGGAGATGCCGTTTGACGCAAAATGTTAACAGACGTACAACTGACACTGGACGGAAAGCGATCCTAATAGCTCACTCTGGCACTTTGTGCCAGGTGGGCTTACAGGTGACCCCCGTGCCGGATCAAGTTTGACAGGGGCATAATTAGAACAACCTTGATAGAAGTCCACTAGGTCATGTCACATGCCAAATATATGTGCTCTAGGCCTTCCTGTTCTTGAGAAGAAGATTTCAAAAGTTTTTCCTTTCCGTTGCCATGGCAACCAGAGTTCCACATGGAATGGAGTTATTTGAAATTATGAAAGGGCTTCATGCAAGGAACACCACTGCAACGTTTCATCATTTCATCAATGTTATATTCCTCCGGCATCGAGCCCGAAACAGTAAAAGTAATAGTCTCTACAAATAACAAACGCTTGACAAGCATTTACTTGATTACCTAACCCAAACACTGCAAAGATTTAACTACATAAAGATAACCGATCGCGGTATTTCGCTCTCACAATAACAATGAAAAAATTCAATCAGATTTATGCAATAAAATGTTTTACAACTTCCATGCAAAAGTTTAACAAAGGGGTGAACGCCGACATCGACGGCTGACCCACGCACACCTTGGTGAGTGGAATAGCTCAGACTTTTCTGCAAATAGTTGAGCAAAATAAAAATACATAATTATTCGTTTAATATTTACTGTACCAATGTACAACTTTTTTCATTAAACCCTAGTTCTATCATTATAAATGCTATTTACTGCTAAGGCTAAGTTTAACTTATAAAGATATTCCTTCATGAAACTTATACATTGTAACATTACGATATTACAAAGACGTTATAAAGTTAGGATATTTTAAAAATGAATCGATATCCTTGAAAAATCAAGTTTCATATAAAATACATGTAACAGGGGAAATTGAATCAAAGATGTGAAATTTGTCGGCCAAACTAGAAACAGGTTTGTCAATGTACTTTATTGTATATTCGGATTTTTCGTAAGACAAACGAATTCTCTGAAAACGCGTTCCGTATAGATATCAGATATTTTATTGCCCATCAGGGCTATTATAAAGTAGTTGTAGGCGTATTTAATGTTGCAATTACTCTTGTCACTGCTAATTTGCTGCTAAATTGAAGGTACTACAGTTCTTTAGAATAACGAAGAAATTAATTGTCCGAAGGGATTTCGTGTATCTTTTGTAGCTTTTCTTGTTTACTAGATTGCACCCGGTTAACTACTGATATATACAGAGTAGCAATACAGCTATAGACACTTACCCAGCTTAATAACTATGACAGGGACTTGAAGGACGTTTCAATTAAGACAGTGGCATCATCCAATGAAACGGACGTCAACTGAAAACTTATTGACTGACTGCTAAGTTACACTTTTAAAGCCCTACAAAGTCGTAGAAAGATTTACTGGTATGGCGATTATGATAACGGGGCTAAACTCGGCTGGTTTAATTTGTATAGGATAAATGCGTGTTTGTTATTTTAGCTCAAATTGAACTGCTTACAGCAGTAAAGTAACATCTAATTTATAGTGGTCATACAATACTAAATGGGTGTTCAGTAGAACACTTGTGTCACCCTCGTACACTTTGTCAGAATAACGAACAAGAGGGCCAAGATGGCCCTATATCGCTCACATTGGTACAAGTCCACTTGCCTGGTGGAAGATCACTAGACAATGTTATATACCAAATAGGTTTTCCTATATACGTCTTTGTAAAACAAGTGACCCCCTCCCCCCAGGGAAAAGTCAATTTTGACCCCAGGGGCATAATTTGAAAAAACTTTGAAGAGGTCAACTAGGCAATGTTACACGCCACATATCTAAGCTCTAGGCCTTGCGGTTTCAGAGAAAAAGATTTTTAAAGTTTTTCCAATATAACCCTATGTAAAACTAAGTGACCCCCGGGCAAGGTCAATTTTTAATCCCAGGGGCATACTTTGAACAATCTTAGTAGAGGTCCACTAGACGATGCTACATGCCAAATATCTAAGCTCTAGGCCTTGTGATTTCAGAGAAGAAGATTTTTACAGTTTTTCCTATATTAGCCTATGCAAAACTAAGTGACCCCCGTGCGGGGTCAATTTTGACCCGGGCGTCATCATTTGAACAATGTTGGTAGAGGCCCACTAGACAATGCTACATGCCAAATATCTAAGTTCTAGGCGTTGTGCTTTCAGAGAAGAAGATTTTCAAAGTTTTTCCTATTTGTTGCCATAGCATAACCAGAGTTCTGCATGGAATGGAATTCTTTGAACAATTTTGGTAGACTTCATGCAAGGAACATTCCTGCATAGTTTCATCAACATTGGCCTAGTGGTTTCAGAGGAGATGTCATTTGAATCAAAATGTTGACGGACTACGGACAATCATCAATCAGAAAAGCTCACCCTGGCGAAGCATATATACAAGATTCCATAACCATCAAAGTCTAAGTGTGACTTTGACCTTTGAGGTAGAGGCGTGGGTCTTGATGGGCGACACGTCGTTTTGATGTGCTAGACATTTGTGCTAATTATCCTTAAATGAATCACAAAGTTACAGTCCGGAAACGAATGTGTGCATATACCGAGGATTCCATTACCTTCAAATTTAAGTGTGGCCTTGACCTTTGAAGTAGGGACATGGGTCATGCATGCGACACACCGTCTTGGTGTGCTGAACATTTGTGCTAGTCACATCAAAATCCCTCTATGCATGAAAAAGATATGCTCCGGACAAAGTCATTCTTGAATTTGACCTTTAACCTCTAAGTGTGACCTTGACCTTAGACCTAGGGACCTGGTTCTTGTGCATGACACTCCGTCTCATGATGGTGAACATGTGTGCCAAGTTATTTAAGAATCTCTTGATCCATATATAAGTTACAGCCCGGACAAGCTAAACTCGGAAGGACACACGGACGCTCGCACGCACGCACATACACCAAACCGCCATTCGGACAGCTATATCGAGAGTAAAAACTTTAAATTCTAATGGTAAGTTATTTCAAAAGCTTTCAATGCATGACAAAGTTATAGCCCGGAGACGAAAAAGTGTAAGTGCGGACGCACAGTCATACGGATGGATGTACTCACCAGACGGACTTAGTGAAGTTATTACTTCGATCTTTCTTTAATCTTTTTTAACCCCACAATAGAATTATTTAACCTCACAATACTATTTTAATCCCGTAATGACGGAATGAACTGAAACAACCTCAAAATGCTAAGTTGTACTCAAACCCTAACCCCCTAATGTCTACTGGGCATGAAAGGACAGACGGACGGTGCGATTTTTATATGCCATCCTTCGGAGGCATAAAAAGGGGCATAACTCTGTCAAATGTGACTTTGACCTACTCAATCAGGCGGCATCATGACCCTTTCGTTATAAGCAATGACATTTGAAATTTTGATGAATAAATCTTAAGAAATGGCAAAGCTATAGCCAACGTTAAGTTTTCGTGACAAAGACTAAGTACAAGAAGGGGCAGAACTCTGTAAAATATGACTTTGACACTACTAAAGTTGAAAGCATCATAACCCTTTTGTCATAAGCAATGCAATTTGAAAGTTTGATAAAGAAATCTTAAGAAATGGTAAAGTTATAGCCAACGTTAAGTTTTTGAGACGGACGGACGGACGGACAAAGCGATCCCTATGCATCGCCTTTTCTCCGAAAGGGCGACACAATAAACTTG
>JAUMHA010408558.1:0-10860 GCA_032359765.1 Saxidomus gigantea | reverse complement strand
AAGGTAATGTTTGATGTCAATATTATTGCCTTAAACTTGTAACAATGTCTTTGGTGTGATAAGTTTCTCAGCTTAAGGTTTTATTTCTTGTCTGTTATACTTTTAAATGTATTACAATTAAAAAGGGCTGTTCAAATGCAAACGTCTTGCTACAAATAATGATAGTTTGTCAAAACGTGTAAAATGCACATACCAACTCTACTAAACCCTGATTTCTAGTGTATTCCAAGTTTCTATGTTAGCTATAGAGTATTCTTGGAACAAATATTGCGTTTATTTCATCCAGTAAAATCACAGACCTTACTCAAAATAAAGGCATCCTTTTATTAGCTCTCAATGTACATATTAGGGTATGTAAGTGGTATGAAGTGGTTATATTGCATACAGACTTTTGAAATGTTGGTACAAGGTACATGTATATTGGGAATTGCGCACAATTTATCAGAATACGTCAAATGGTTTAAAACTTATTTAATTCCATAATGCTTTGACAAAATGACGTCAGTAAACAAAATATAACTTTCACAAAGATTACTTACTGTAAATGTTATAGTAATTCTTTTACGTTGTTAAAAATGATTCTGTTACATTCTTTTTGCCTCTGAATATAAAACAAGTTATAACAGACTTATAGCATCACTAAAACTATTATGTTGTTCGGGACGTTGTTTTTCATTTACAGCCAGCAATGACCAAGTAGTCGAGGTGACTGCCAACATTTACATTATCTCCATGTTCTCCGTCAGTGAAATAGACATGGTACGTTCATATCTTGCATGTAATTAGCCATTTGTACCTATTGTGCGTATGAATATGTTCGGACAAAGGTTGTGCTAATATTTGTATTGTTTGGGTGCTTATATTCTTACTTCGTGCCCAGTTAGATATACGCTTACCCGTCCGTTTGAAGTAACTTCAGTTGAACATTCACATTTTGTAACATTTTCGTTCTCAGACGGTCATTTACAACAGAGTTCTATTCCACGTGTACAATGACTTTGATGGGAGAACAATACTTTGCCTCACCACGTATAGCACAACATAAACCACCATTGTTTTTTTAACAGTAAATATAACTTATTTAGTACTGTGCGCAGCTACAAATACTTTTACTCCGTATTTCCAAGAATATGCGCTCATATGAATACCTTTAACACTTTTTTTCGTTTTCCGGTATATTTTGTCTTCCAAACAGTGTCGCAGAAGGGTTCACATTTGAATTTTAGCTTCTATCTGGAATTAGTTATCAATATTATCACCTATGAAATAACTAAATACAAACAAATAGTCCATATAGTAATTTCCAAACAACTATGTCTCCACATTCAAATGAAACTTAATTTATGGTCGGATATCAAATGTTAACAAAACACTAGCTTTGAATTGTTATCAAACGACAAACAGCGAGTACAAGGTATATATACGTATCAAATTAATAAGCAACGGAATAAGCATCAAAATTCCAGAATGTCGACATATGTACTGAGGCTTAAAATCAACATTTTACATAGAACTTGACAGATGCATGCACTTGTTCCTGTGACTTATATGGTTACAATACAAATTGAATAAACAAAACAGACAGACACATTCATGAACAGAATGCGTAGCACAAGAATTCCTGACCAATTGAAATCTTTAAAATCAAAAACAGTAGTGGCTATAAATATAAATAAACTATGAAACAACTGCAAAATACATCGAACACATACACTAGCACAAGCTATGTATTGATATATAGAGGATATTTGTTTGTGTTGAGTGGATATGGAATATATCTCACCGAGAAATGATACAATTGTAATATTTTCAGGAGCGCGAAGCGCGAGTAAAAATGTGAATTGCATCACTTTGAGTTGAGATATATTCCATATCCACTTAAAACAAGCAAATTTTCTTTTTATTTTATGCTAAATATTAAAACAAAAGCAAAATTATGTATATGCACTACTTAAAAAAGTAGTTCCAGCAGACCTATATCACCCACACTGTGACTGATATGAAATCTATATCATCACTCTATATTTCACTGATATAACACAGTATTTCATTAGTAAGCTAAAAAAAATAAAATTTCATTTCAAATGTACTAGGTTTAGTACATTTATTAACATGTCAAAACAGAATTCAAATAGGAACGAAATAAACAAATAGATAAAGAAATGAACGACACAGATTGAAAATAAGAGTAGACTGAATAAAAAGTAAAAGCATTGATATCTTTTCCAATTTAAACTAAATTATATAGACCATAGTTGTTAACCTTTAATGTTTGTAATTCAGACATTGTTAAGAGAGCATAGTTATCTGATCAATACCAGTTCTTAAAGTAATTTAAACAAATTGCTTTTTCTATTTTGTGATTTTTTTCAAATTATTTTGGCTTCTTTTGTAGCTTCTTAATAGGAAGCGCTAGGTTAAAAGTTAAAACTAAAATTGGAAAGCATAATGGAATGATTAACTGTTAGTTTATCCATTTAACAGAAATGATTAAAAGTTTACTTTTATGCATATAGCGGTCGCCTGAAAACTTATTTGATTTCGGATTTATTTAGTTGTCAGAAAAGCATATTATGAGCGATAAGCTGTCAGTTTCTAGATTTAACAATGTCAGAACCTGCATGTGCCAGTGAGACAATATTGTCATCAGAATAGATGTAGTTATTTCCTTGAAAATAAGACACAGGAATCGACTTGTCTCCATTTTTAACCAGACTAAGTCTGAATGACAATATCATACATAAAATGTTCAAAGGGCTGTTCAATGACTACATGTCGAATACGTTTGTGTCAAGTTTTCAGTTCAAGGTCTTGATATGCCCTTAATTGTCAGGGTTTATATTTCATATTTGATTGTGTACGTACACTGGTAATACCATTTTGGTAATCATCTGAAAGTAAATTAAAACAGTTATATCAGTAAAAACATTAAGGCAAGCTGTTATGATCAGCTTAAGTAAGGGCAGTACATGCACTTAAAGTGCATTTTACGATTTTTATTTACGCAATATATTAAACTTTCTTAAAAAATAAATTATGAGTAATAATTAAGACATTCCAGAGTTTGAAATGCAGTCTTTTCACAATACTTTGTTATATTGTCAGTCATGCTGTTTTTATATCTGATTCACAGAATGAAAAGAAATTGGAAAGCAACCACATTGTAAAAAAGGACAAACAAGAATTCTTCCCAATAAATTCTAACGGTTACATACATGTATACAGTTTCAAATGCTAACTTTTAGTCGTGTTCATGTCACTTTCTTGTACATGTACTACTCCCTTAGCTGTTTGTCTTTAAGTTCCGGTTTCGTTGTAAAGTCGTACTTTTATATGTCGGCCATACAGTCCGGAAAAAGTCATTTCGACATCTTAAATTGGATCGAAAAGCACTGAAAATTAAAGTCATGACATAATTATTTTAATCTGGCATAAATTCTTGCAAGCGACAAAATTTAAAAATCTTTTTCCTTAAACAAGTTTTCATAGAAAAATATCTCGATGTTGTCATCTGGTTTGCAATAGAAATGTCCCAGCCCTGGTCCTTGCAAAGTCTGACACGGCTTTCAAACAAAATGTTGAATGTATGCGCAAATCCCTTATCGTTAATAAGAAATGTAGGCGTTTATAGATTATTTAGAAATTTAATCTTTTGTTCTCTAAAGGGAAGTTTCCAGGGGAATTATCATGTTTCCTGGCTTGAGCAGTACCCTGAAGCTATACTGTATGCACTGTATTGAACTATGCATAGTAGTTTAACTTACCTCTTTATTATCCAACGCCTTTGCGGAGGGGATATAGTAACGAGCTCCGTCCGTCCGTCCGTCACACTTTTGTCCGGAGCTTAACTCCAAACGTACTGAAAGGAATTACTTGAACCTTTACACACAGACAGAGAACATTGAGAGGTAGTGACGTGCCCAAAAATCCATAAGTCTGCCTTGCTTAATTTTTGATTTACTCCCCTTTGTTACAGTTTCTTGATTTGTCTTGTCCGGTGCATAACTCCAAACGAACTGAAGGGAATAACTTGAAACTTAATACAGTGATAGAGTACAATAAAGGAAAGTGCAGTGCTCAAGATCCATAACCTATCTTGTCTAATTTTTGAATAACTCCCCTTTGTTACCCTTTTCTTGATTGTTCTTGTCCGGTGCATAACTCCAAAAGTACAGAAAGGAATTACTTGAAATTTAATACAGTGATAGAGTACAATTAGAACAAGTGCAGTTCCTAAGACTTATAACTCTATCATTGCTTATTTTTGAATTACTCCCCTTAATTACAGTTTCTTGATTTTTCTTGGCCGGTGCATAACTCCAAAAGTACTGAAAGGCATTACTTGAAACTTAATACAGTGATAGAGTACAATGAGGAAAAGTGCAGTGCCCAAGAACCATACATCTGTCATGCCTAATTTTGAATTACTCCCCTTTGCCACATTTTCTTGATTTTTCTTGCATAACTCCAAAATTACTGAAGGGAATTACTTGAAACTCAATACAAGTACATGCCCAAGAACCATAACTCTACCTTGTCTAATTATACCCCGCCAAATACTTATATTTTATTAAATTAGAGACTATACCATATCCATTTCTCTCACCTCAAATTTCTTGGTCATAGAAAGAGCACTTGGCGGTTGGATGGCCATGTCTAACATGGCTCTTGTTGATATAGAGAAGACTACCTTATATGTTTCAACCTTCTTATGAAAATTATTAATACAAAAATTGCATCTCGGCATATAATATAAAGACAAAATACATATCACATTTTGCTTGAAACAAAACTTCAAAAATATCTTTTAAATTCTCGTGTTCTGTTTTATATTACATTGTATGTAGTTTGTGCACTCTTAACTTAGGTTTATGTATGCAACTCATTTTGTAAACTGACTATAGCTAGCGTGTCTAGTACTGTAGTGTCCATAACATATTATACTGATGTTTTTGTTTCATTGTTGTAATATCATACATCTATGTGTAATAAAACTTAGAGGCATACCTTAAGATCGAAAAGAACTTCAAAACATTACTTAATCAAATAATCGAAAGTGCTGCTACCATACCTCCAAGCTACATCAAAACTTTCCGACAATTAGCTGTAGAATTAAACAAGTTTCATAAAATTGTTGACATTTTCATACTATTTTCACACATCATAAAAACAGCGATTTAAATCTTGTCAGACTTTACAGTAGGGTCATAAACAATCTTTACTTGACTGTGTTAAGGGAAAGTAACTGCTGAGAGAGTATATTAAACTCCAAAAGTCACCTTCCGAAAATTGATAAGATCTGCTATTATTTCGCTACATAACACGTGTACTACTGTCCACACCCTTGGAAGTGATATGCTATGTAAACTGTTGGGTCACTTGGACAAGGGGTCGAGGTTCATGAGTTGTGGTTCATTCTTTGACAGTGGTTCTTGGGCATGTGCATTTCCTCTTTCTCAAAAATAAAGGACCACAATGGAAATAAGAGCTTGCTCTTTATTGTGTTATCCTTGGTACTTGGTACTGAAATAAATACATACATACATTTAACAATTGTCAAAAAAATCTGAAGATTTAGATTGATAATTTCAATATTCCGCACTTACTCGAAAGTATTGCTGTTCTTGAATAAATATTACAATTAATAAAACGTTTATGCTTACATGTATGATACATATTGTAAAGGAACTGTCCCTTATGTTTTTTCTCATTTATTTCAATTCGGTGATTTCATTTAACCAACATCTCTTGTTATATTTAAAGTCTAAAAACGTATTATATGCTGTTGTTTTGTAGGATTACTCGCTGAGCATGTTTCTCCGGGAGCGATGGGTGGACGAACGGCTCGCTTATGATGATGTTCTCAACCTCACGAGATTTGAACTTGATTCCTCACTTTTTGATTCCATCTGGATTCCAGACTTATTTATCATCACAGAAAAATTCTCAGATTACCATGAAGTGACAATACCAAATAAAATGGTCCACATATACCCAAATGGGACTGTGCAATACAGTGCAAGGTTTGTCTTTATATGCAATATTAGAATACAACTGGCCTTTATTATCATTAGAATACGTATCAAAACACATTTTATTTTCAATTAATTTATAATATGTTTACTCGGAAAGTGACAAATTGAATATGCAGAATTATCAATGCAGGCAATATAAAGTAAGATTTGCAGAACAAGATAATCTATTGTCGATACCTAAACTACATGATAGACCATACCAAACACGTTTTGTAGCGAACGCCACCTCTTGTCCAACTTAAAATATCTTGCGTAACTGCAGCTATGACATGCAAAACATATGGCACTAAAATATATGAAAACTATGAACAGATGTACTTTTTGGGTAAAACAAACAATGGAAGAGATATATACCAAATTCAATTTAAAAAGCTGTATCCCGAGGAGTTGCTTTGTCTTTAATCTTTATGCTCATCTGGTAGATCATCAATATGAGGATAAACCGCCAGACATTTGCTGGAGAAAATTAATTGTTTTAACATTCAATGAAATCAAACTATTAAAACAAAATGTCGTATAACACAGATGCCAATTATGATTCTGCACAGAAGTATGCCTTTCTCTAACCTAATGGATAACATCATTTATGTAAGATACGAGGAAAATAAATTTTACAGAAAGGTTTCCAGAATTCCAATGGGGACAAACTGTCTTCAACTAATTGCACACTTACGAAAGAGACGTTTATGTTAAGGCTGTCTAATGAAGCGCATAATGTAGACATTGGTGTTTTTATTACAAAACATCATAGATTTCAATATGAATAACAACTTTTCTCCAAGTACGGATAAAGACATATCCTCCATGGAACTATTAACACACCGGACGAAGAACATTGTTTTATGATCTGCATTTGAGATACACCATGGGAGAAATATCTACCACGTAATATGACAAGGGAAACGAGTTTAATTATGATATGCACAATGTAGTCAATCATCCACAATTAGATGGCACTATTTTCTATACAACATCGTACGGAATCTACAAATCACAATTCGTTCGTTTTGCCAGAGCTTGATCTAATGTAGAAGTTTCAACACAAAACACTTTTTGAAATAGGACCTTAACACAAAAGTAATCATGATTTTACTGAAGGTTATCAGAGGTATTAAAATCAAGGTAACTTTGCTTACGACAAATGTTACTACGCTTACCTTTGTAAAGTTGTTTTTGCTTTACGATGCATTAAGTTATGTTTGACTTCAATAAATGATGATTTCAACAAAGTATAAATAGTATATATTCTATATATTTCATTGTTTCCCATTTAGCAATGTTTCGATAATATACTTGTTATGCGTTGAAGAATGACCCATGTTAAACTTCTTCGGTACTTAAGAAGAAGACAATGACAGTGTAATAAGATGAAGCTATATTTTGTTACCATTCCAAGCTTTCAAAGTCTATATATTTTGTGTGTATATATATATATATATATTCAGGGTGACAGGATCATTCTTCTGTGAGATGGACCTAAGGAAATATCCATTTGACACTCAACATTGCAAACTGGAATTCGAAAGTTGTGAGTATGCTACATATATTTTAAAAGGTTTTAGCCTTTTTAACAATTTATCTAATAATTTCGTTTGCGTATTTGAGGCTAAGACTAGATATACCAGTTTCATAGGGTCTGTTTTATGTACATTGTAGTAAGTGCTGTCATAACAATCTAAAAGAGTCACAGGTAGTGCACATTTTCACTGTGAAATAAATTCAGTCTATTTAGACACCTTTCATACGACATTTACCTTCCTATAGTAACGAAGGTAAAACCTATGGGGATTTGTATCATCATTACTATTCTATTAATAACAAGGGCCAGATAAAGCCCGACAAATTGATTTATTTAAAATATTGATCCTTCTTGGTTAATGGTCAGTTTTCACCTAAAGCATGTTTATGTAATCAAATGTACAGAAATAATAAAAGGATTGATACCCAGGGGGCAGCCAGAAAATCAGGCATTCACAATCAGACACGTACATTTCTAAGTAATTATACGTGGTGTATCTGGCTGGAAAGAAGCCATCTTCCAAATTCAATTAAAGAAAGTGCATAACAAACAAAATCAAGTAACAAAGTGCATTTATCTAAAGCTAGAAACTGATAGTAGTGTGTGTAAACTGACATTTTGGATAAGGTTGCATTATTTGACATAATACTCTGTATCTATTCATGTTGACAAATTGTCTGATTCATTGCTGATATAAACATGGTAATTTAGAACATGTATAAGGTCAAATTCGCTATTTCTACTATTATCATGTTTATATAAACAAGCTATCAGAGGTAGTCAGGTGTTGTCTTTCGGCTCAATGCACAAATTGCTCCGAAGTCCGACACCTTACCCTCTAGACCGTGACGGCTTTCGACTTAGCACATTTTTATTCAATATGATTATAAGCGTTTCAATCATGATACAATTTCCCTACCTACAACGATGAAATGGAAATTTCCGATAATAGTAGCATTATCGAATTAGATCTATATATCTCAATGATCACTAACAGTTATATTTAAATAATACATATGTTACTATATATAGTAACAAATTTGTACATTATTATGATGATTATCTTTACGGTCAGGGCATTATAAAATAATTGGACCTGCGCGTGAGGGCCGATTATGTGTTAATCGGCCCTCAGAAAAGGGACACGCGACGTCAACGGCTACAAATGACGGCACCTCTTGAATAAAATGGCCGCCACTGAGCAATCTATTGAATCGTGATCAAAAGAGATCCTTAAAAACAAAGTGATAGAAAATAGATATTCAAGTATGTGTGCAATAAGATACACACGAGTTTATTGAAAGTAAAAACACCATCAACACCAGGAGAAAGATGACACCTAACTATAACAACTTCAAGGAATGGTCGTGAATTGAGTAAAAATACCAACTTTAAATCATCATCACTAAATTAACATGATATGGGCATTACTAGTTTTTTTTTCTAGTATCTAATAATAGTTTTGCACATTGTAGGATAAAATACTGATTAAAAACGTAAGATATGTATTATAGACGTTAATTCACGACTGGGCCGGGCCGGGACGTATAATCGGCTAAAGCCCTCGTGCCATTATGCTTATCATGTCCCAGCCCTGCTCAGCCGTGTATTATCCTCTTAGTAATTACCACAGTTCTGGTATAGTCTGAGTTTGTCCCTTGAGTTCCCTTGGTTGTAACCTTTGTTTCACAATAAGCTTAAACTATATTCACGGCTCAGTGCTTGAATCAGACTGTTCTTGAAATGATTTGTCTCGATATTTCCAGATGGTCAAACAACCAAGAGCCTGAAGTTCAAATGGGATGACGTCCCCCTATCAATGGGGAGAGATATAAAGTTCCCACAGTTTGACCTGATCAAGACTCAGACATATAACTGTGATAAGGAATACTTCGGAAGTATGTCCAGACGTTGGTATTTTTAAAGACTACATCTGCATGTGAACACTTCTTCTGCATGCAGGTGTCGTAGTTGCTCTTAGTATCCTGTTTCGTTCCTTCTATTTAAGTCCCAGGATCTCATTTACAAGTAGCTCTCATTTTATCAAGAAAAAGATCTTAGTGACATGACCTTTACTTGTACCAAAAACATTCTTAACTTTGTTTTTAATCGATACGTACATATCAGAGACATAGCGCAGTATTTCTTTAAAATGATATTGGAAAACATAAAAATGGCTTTTTTGCAAGAAATATTTTTAATACGAAAGAAAAGCATATGTCGATATTGTTTTAGAGTGAATGGTTCTATCATTACTCTATCAATAAATTAATGCTACTTTATCAGTAAATTCGAAGTGATCCTGGGACTAAGTTTTAAAATACACCAGGCTTGATAGGCTTGATAGTTGCAACAGTTGATGTCGTTGGTCGCCAGGTTCCTTACTTACAAACCAAAAGTACCGTCAAATAATTGCACAGTTTCAATCGGAAAATACGGATGTTTCGAAGAGAAAAATATTAAATCGAACGTAAAGGAAGGTTATGAGTCAAAATAAAATCTGAAATGATTATAAACGGTTTTAAGCAGTAAATTTGCAGCAAAAGTACCGTATCTTTCAGAAGAGCAAACAACGTGCAACATTAACTGAGCCTCCTTTTTAACAAACACATGCTATATATATATATAGATCATGCATGACGATTGGTTTTCCAAATTCAAACATATATTTTAATACACTCCCGGGTACGATAATAGCGATATTTAGTCATTTGCTTAGCTGAAAATGTAGATAGTTGTAGATATTTTGTTACTCAATGTTTCTTTTTTATTATTTTTTTTAAATATTATTACTGTAAACCACTTAGTACATTAGATTTTCAAAAGCTACACAACATTCCTTAGTAATTAAATTCCTACTGTTTTCTATTGACTGTTTATGCCTTTGTAAATGAACTGCTTCTGATCATGGATTTGTAGGCGATATATCTATTTTTTGTACTTCATAAAAAAATACATCAGCAGCTATGGCCTTAGAAAAAACTTTACGAAGGGTTTTTCAGTTCAGTATATTCTTTCATTATACAGAAGTAATGTTTTTGGATGGCATTATTATACGTTATCATAGTGCATTGTGTACATGTTTTATACCCCCGTAATTGTGGCATCGTCCTTCCGTCTCGCTTCAAAAGTATTGAAGGGAATCAGTATACAAGACGCATAACTCTAACATCATTACTTTTTGAGTTACTTCCCTTTGTATTTTTTTTATAACTTAAAAAGTCATGAAAGGAATAAAGTGATACTTCATCTTACACAGGGCAGTGGGACACACACACATGCACGCACGTACACACACACACACAT